>QLOO01001379.1:0-69989 GCA_003313855.1 Suillus sp. MG131 | reverse complement strand
GACAAGGGTACCGTTGCTTTCGGTTCAGGTCTTCACGGATGGGCCTTCACCCTCCGCCAGTTCGCTGCTCGCTACGCTAAAAAGTTCGGTGTGCCTAAAGATAAACTTTTGGCTAAGCTTTGGGGTGATAATTACTTCAACCCTGCCACTCGCAAGTGGGGTACGAAGAACACCGATGCCGATGGCAAACCCCTTGAACGTTCTTTCAACATGTTCGTACTTGAGCCCATCTTCAAGATTTTCGACGCCGTCATGAACTTCAAGAAGGATCAAATCGGTCCCATTTGCGAGAAGCTTGATGTCAAGCTAACATCTGAAGAGCAAGATCTCGAGGGCAAGGCTCTCCTCAAGGTCGTCATGCGCAAGTTCTTGCCCGCTGGTGACTCCCTCCTCGAGATGATAATCATCAACCTTCCTTCCCCCGCCACTGCTCAACGCTACCGTGTTGAGACTCTCTACGAAGGTCCCATGGATGATGAGTCTGCCATTGGTATCAGGGACTGTGACCCCAAGGCCCCTCTTGTGCTCTACGTCTCGAAGATGGTGCCCACTTCAGATAAGGGACGCTTCTACGCCTTCGGTCGTGTGTTCTCCGGTACCGTTCGTTCTGGCCCCAAGATCCGTATCCAGGGCCCCAACTACGTGCCTGGAAAGAAGGAAGACTTGTTCGTCAAGTCAGTTCAGCGCACGGTGCTCATGATGGGTCGTTACATCGAGCCCATCGAAGATTGTCCTGCCGGTAACATCTGTGGTCTCGTTGGTATTGACCAGTTCTTGCTCAAGAGCGGAACTCTCACCACCTCTGAGACTGCACACAACATGAGGGTCATGAAGTTCTCCGTGTCCCCTGTCGTGCGGGTCGCTGTTGAGGTTAAGAACGCTGCAGATTTGCCCAAGCTTGTGGAAGGTCTTAAGCGTCTGTCGAAGTCTGACCCTTGTGTCCAGGCTTGGATTGCTGAGACCGGTGAGCACATTGTCGCTGGTGCCGGTGAGCTGCACTTGGAAATTTGCTTGAAGGTAAATGATTACCTGCTTGCCGAATTTCGTTAGTTTGACCCTTACTGTAGGATCTCCAAGAAGACCACGCTGGTGTTCCTCTCAAGATATCTGACCCTGTCGTCGGCTACCGTGAGACCGTCAAGGCTGAGTCCTCGATTGTGGCCTTGTCCAAGTCGCAGAATAAGCACAACCGTCTCTACGCCAAGGCAATGCCTCTCGATGAGGAGCTCACCAAAGCTATTGAGGCTGGTATCGTGAACTCCCGTGACGATTACAAAGCCCGTGCTCGTATCCTCGCTGATGACTTCTCTTGGGATGTCACCGACGCAAGGAAGATCTGGTGTTTTGGTCCCGATACCACTGGTCCCAACTTGCTCGTCGATGTTACCAAGGGTGTGCAGTACCTTAACGAAATCAAGGACTCTTGCGTCGCTGCCTTCCAGTGGGCAACCAAGGAAGGTGTCTGTGCTGAGGAGAACATGCGTGGTATCCGCTTCAATGTTCTTGATGTCACTGTAAGTTCACTTCATACCTACTTGTATTACATCTTCTTATGCGAAGATGTCAGCTGCACGCTGATGCCATCCATCGTGGCGGTGGACAAATCATTCCTACGTGCCGTCGTGTCTGCTACGCTGCATGTTTGCTTGCTACCCCTGGTCTCCAGGAGCCAGTGTATCTCGGTACGTCCCGCTCGCCTCGTAATTTTACAGGGTACTGATACCATTCGCAGTCGAGATCCAATGTCCTGAGAATGCCATCGGTGGTATTTACAGTGTGTTAAACAGGCGTCGTGGCCAGGTCTTTAGTGAAGAGCAGAGGCCAGGAACACCCATGTTCACCGTCAAGGCGTACCTCCCTGTCATGGAGTCCTTCGGCTTCAACAGTGATCTCCGCTCACAGACCGCCGGTCAAGCCTTCCCCCAGAGTGTGTTCGACCACTGGGAGATCATGAATGGATGTGCGTAATTGCATGTGTGACGTGTGAAGACTAATACTAATGAAATCCATCAGCTCCTCTCGATAAGGGAAGCAAGATCGAAGAGCTCGTCAGGGGCATTCGTACGCGCAAGGGTCTCAAGGTAACGAGAGACTGCATGCTATCCTGCAATGTGACTGACATCCGATATTTAGCCCGAAATCCCAGCTCTCGACCACTACTACGACAAGCTGTAGAGTTATTGTACGAAGGTGCTCACGACCAAACTTCTGGAATCCGTTCCTTGTTGTCACTCGTATTTCACTAAATCCAATTGTTGTACTCTTGTATGCTTGATGATTTGGACGCCCATACCTAATACTTACACGGCAATTGCTGAGAACGCCGGTGAGGTGACATGACAATGCATGACGTCCATCGGATCCGCATCTTCTACCGGCAGCGCTCGAGCGTCTCGAGTCAAACAGCGTCTTGAGTCACACATGGAGGCTTAACGTTATAACTTTGACAGTGCTTAAAAGGAAGATTGTTGTCGCAGGGTCAATACCCATATACTCAGACATGGCAGCCATTGACCTCGCCACCATCGCTCACGTACGAAGATACTTATCTAATACCCCTTTCGCATCGCATACAATAAACGCGCTGACAGGAGGCTCCGCCAACTTCACATACAGAATACACCTCAACGACTCATTTGAGGGTAAGGAAACACTTGTATTGAAGTATGCAGCACCATATGTCGCTATATCCGGCGGTACGATGGCTCTCCCTACAGAGCGCCAGGTGAGGCTGCCTTTGCAGTGGCATTACATAGTGATTGGACTGATAACGATCTGGTAGAAATTCGATGTGGAAGCCTTACGACTCGTCCGCAAGATGCACGGTGATGACGATGTTGTCACCGTTCCTAAAGTCCATCTCTTCGACGAAGAAGCCCATGTCATGATCATTGACGATTGCGGAACGGAGACTCGTACGCTAAAACAACTGTTGATTGACGAGGCGCTGCCACAGATAGTCGCCGAAGAAATTGGTGCTGCGATCGGTCGTTTCCTTGGGCGTGTCCATGCCTGGAACAAAGACGCGTCTTTCGACATGGATATTTTCATCAACAACGAAGTGGGCAAGATGATCTCGGCTTTGGTTACATACGGTCGCCTCATATCTACGCTTAGCGGCAAAGATAAAATCGCGGCTTTGGCTGATCCCGGTCTCGACATCCCTGAGGGGAAACTGGCCATTATCTCGAAACTAGCGGAGACGCGCAGTCATGAAATTCATAGCACGACAGAGGTGTTGACACATGGAGACTTCTGGCCTGGGAATATCATGGTATCTCTTCGGAGGGAGTCAGAGGGGGGCATGCTGCAGTTAGAGAAGCTTTATGTGTTGGACTGGGAGTTAGCGAAGGCGGGTCTTCGGGGACTAGACATTGGTCAGTTTTGCGCGGAGATGCGGCTGCTTCAGCGGTTCTATCCGAGCCGCCAGGAGGAGACATCCACGATTATGAGATCCTTCCTCTTGGCTTATAGAGGAGGAAGTGCCAGGCCTGATGAAGCGCTCGCGAGGGTTGCGATTGCACATGTTGGAGCACATCTGGTTGCTTGGACCCCACGGGTGCGTTGGGGAGACAAGGAAGACACTAGAAAGACGGTTGCTGAAGGAGTTGAGTTATTAATTGGAGGTGCTGAAGGGACATTAGCCTGGTTGGAGAGTAGTCTCGTTGGAAGCTTGATGATGTGAGAGTACGTACTGTATATGAGACTCCGTAGCCTTCGTCACAAATATTATGCAAATCACATCTACACGTAAAGGATATTCGACGCGCTAGTCTAACCTTTCAACTACCACATCATCGCAGACCCGTTGGCTAGTGCAACGCCTCTGTAACCACTGTGCGTTAAAACTGTACGCCGGTGTATAAGTAGTTCCGCTTTGTTTGGTAGTCGACTTACCGAGGACTCATCATAGGACATCTCGACTCGTAAATCTTGACTAGGTCTACTGGAAACTCTTTGTTTTCTCCGTCGTTGACTCCAACTCTGGCAGTACATGTCCCACAAAGTCTCACACTCCACGGCAGCCGTTGCCACTACTAGCGCTGCTAGCTTGCCTTCTCCGGTCTCTGCGGTGATGCAGTTGGATGGACTTCCTGCAGAGCTCTATAGTGCAATCATCAGTCACTTACCAGCAGACTCGTTCCAACAAGATGTCCTTGCCTTGACAAGAGCAATACCTAGATCGCCTGTGCCTATCCATCATTTATTCGAACGCATACGCCTCAAGCATGCACATCAGACTGTTCAACTGTACAGTCGCTTGCGCAATGCCACTGACGAGAGAGACTGGGTCAAAGACTTCGGCATGGTTGCATGGACTGTCGATGCTGATGTTCTGGTCAATCTACTGGGGATCCTTCCTCGAATATCTTCTCTCCTTCTCTTCGTGGGACCCAATTTTGCTCCAGAGCACCTCGAGGAGATATTTCACAAGCCAAGGGAAGACCTACGTTTTCTCTCTTTACGTTTTCGCCCCTAGTGAGTGTCGAATTGCCGACTATTCGTTTATTCCTCCTGACACATATGTGTGGTAAAGCGTCAAGCAAGCTACATATTATCAATTTCTCAAGGTAACACCTCGCGTGAATGTCATATTTTTCGCTCAAATGTGTACTTGTCAGGGAGCTTATTTCGACACTACCTTGACTGCACTTTCCCGTTGGCCCCCCTACCAGTTTCCAAATCTATCTATCGTTCAGGATCCTCCCGAACCATTGATAACAACAAGTGCGAAGCACTTTGCACAACCACTTGTCTTCTTTCGACTCGAGCCAATATCTGTCTTATTGGGCTCAGAATACATCAGCTCATTGACACACCTGCGTCTCCGTATACCATCTCGCCAAGTGTCCCGATTCATCAGCAGCATCCCGTCCTCTGTCCCTGCTTTACGCCTTCTTGACCTGTCCACATGTAATATTCTCGCCTCGGATATGGAGGGGATGCTCATTCGATTTCACGGACTACAACATCTGATTCTTGATGGGTGCAGCGTTGCGCGAGACCAATCGCAGACGGCGGAATGGAATAACATAGGAAAGATATGTGCAACTGCAACGGTCAGGCGAGCGAAAGCACGGGAAAAAGAGTTGAAAACTTGGTTACAGCATAATGCAGCCACTGCCACTACACCAGCAGGTATGCCGCAGCCCGCAGTAAGACGTATAAGACCGGGTCGTCGTGGTCTTGCCACAGCTACTATCTCGCTTAGGGAAGAACCTACCACATCAGTGCCAGATTTCATCCATGTACCTGCTGGAATAGTTATTCCTAAGATACGCGTCGTTCCATCGTCACCGACGTTGCTCTCCCTGTGCACATCAGCATCATTCATCACCGACTTTCAACATCAGACTATTCGCGAGGAGTTCGAAAAGGGCTGGAATGAAGGTTTGGTGCAACTTGCAACCGTTAAATCCAGGCTTTACGCATCTTGGACAAATGGCATACGGATGATGCGCATTACCGCTGATGCCAGCGGTGGTGGATATGATGGTCTAGAAGCCATAGAGGGCGAGAACGCATTCCACTCCGAACATGATGACAACGCGAGTCTGGTCCCGCCCGTATTATGCCTTGCAGGTCCAGGCACTTCAGGAAAACATGTAGAGGGTTGCGGTCATAATATTGGGTGGAATGTCTGGAATGACACGATCTAGTCCAAGATAGACACATCTTCCTTTACACGTTTAGATTTAATTATGGATATTGCGGCTTAAACCATCTAGAGGCGTGTGGCATTACCGTGACACGGCGTCGATATCACGACATTCTCCCGTAAAGAAACCTCTCAGCCATGTCGCCTCTTGTTCCATGTCCTCCAGCGTCCGCGGCAACCTGTCCTCGTCCGCATCGACCTTGAATGGGTGAGCAAGTTGCACCGTGGTGCTAGACACTTTGAGATTTTCGAAATCACGGGGCAAGTCCGTTTCCGACCGCTCTAGTGCAGGATATATATCATCCATTCTTTGCGAAAAGTAGTCTCCGTGGAATTTCCGAGGCATGACATGGAAGTGAACGTGAGGTATAGATTGTCCCGCAGCCTTTCCATCCTAGACCGCATAGATCAATATCGAGTCCTATGTTCGTCTGCCACTGGTGATTATACCTGGCATGCCACGGTCAATGCGTCACCACCGTACGCACGCTCGACCACTCGACCAACATTTTGGACAGAGGCGATGAGGGATGTTAATTCTGGTGTAGTGAGATCCGTCAAGCGCGGTACGGGTCGATTGGGGATTACGAGCACGTCTAAAAATCTGGCTCATGAGCTTGAGATTAAAATATCGTACCACAGACTGGACTCACGTCCTGGCACGATTGGCTTGAGATTGACAATGGCATACGATAGCGCTGTCCTATAAAACGCCTGTCTTGTGACTTCAATTGTGGAGAACAAGAGCGGAGACGACATCTGTGGACCAAATGTCACCGTGGACCCTGTGCCAGTGGTTATTTAACGGAGTTACTCAATAGGGAATCCCGGTTCAACAAAGTCACCTCTTGTGCATCATCGAAGTCATCGCTCAAGTCTACGCTTTACACTCGGCTCTCTGTTAGCCAAATGTCGAGTCCGACAGATATATTCTTGCCACCGACGCTACCATATCCTGTAAAAGTCACATCTCTCGATGTCCAGCTCGGTGCTGCTGTGCAACGCGGGACCCGGCTATTGACCTACTCTTTCTTGTATTCATCTCCTGCAACAGGCTCAAAGCCAGAAATTCGGTTTGGCACATGGGACTGCTCAATTGAAGGAACTGTCGAGTCCTGGAAGGTCAAGCTTGGCGACTCCATCTCTGCTCAGAAGGCGAAACAGAGGCCTATCATATGCATCACGGAACCATGCAAGCATGGCGTTCAGATTGGAGGATTATGTGGGTTGTGCGGGAAGGATATGACAGAGTGCGTGTATCACTACGTCTCATGAAATCTATTGACACGCGTTCAGATTTGATTATACAGGATTCTCTGATGCGTCGCGCGCATCTATCCAAATGACGCATTCTGCCTTCGGTCCAACGGTTTCTTTGGAGGAAGCCCGGAGGATAGAGAAGGAAACAGCAGACCACTTACTCAAGTCGAGGAAACTCTCTCTCATCGTCGATCTTGACCAGACCATAGTGCATGCGACGGTCGACCCGACTGTGGGTGAGTGGATCGCAGAAGGCGAGGCATGGGAGGCCAGACAAACCAAAAAGAGATCGACTACTCCACAGGACGACGACTCTGATGGGACAGCGTCCGATGTTGAAGACGAATGCAATCCAAACTGGGAAGCTTTGCAGGATGTACGAAAGTTTCGCTTGGGTCCGGAATCATTTGGAATGCTTTCAGTTCCAAGAGGCGGGCACAAAGGAAAGGGAAAGCAGAAACTTATTGAGAATGAAGGATGCATGTATTACATCAAACCTCGGTGCGTATGGTTTTTACCTCATCGTTGTTATGAGTGGCTAGCTCATTTCTACAAGACCTGGAACTCAGGAATTCTTTCGAAATATATCGACAAAATACGAAATGCATGTGTACACCATGGGTACTCGAGCTTATGCAGAAGAGGTTTGTGCTGCCATTGACCCTGATGGTAAAATATTTGGAGGAAGGATCCTCAGTAGAGATGAAAGCGGGAGTGAGTGACTTTATCTGATAGCGATTCTACAGCTAAATATCACTCAAGGTCTCACGCAGAAAAGTCTACAACGTTTATTTCCCTGTGATACATCCATGGTAGTTATCATCGATGATCGTGCAGATGTTTGGGAGTGGAGTCCGAACCTGATCAAAGTTATCCCGTGTTCGTACCGTTGTTACCATAGCGTGCCTTAAAACCCCACACTAATTTTCTTTCTCAAGACGATTTTTTCGTTGGCATAGGAGATATCAATTCTGCCTTCCTACCTAAAATCGAACTTCTTGCGCCCGCAGTCCCATCTCCATCTCTTGGCGAGTCTTCTTTTTAGATAGGACCTTCATACATTCGTGCTGACCGGACCGACTAGCCAAGCCACCCTCACCTCCTGTTTCTGACTCCGAAGCCCCGTCACTACCAACATCAACACCTGAAGAACGCGAAAAAGCAGAGATGGAATCGAAGGCGATGCTAACGCAAAATTCCATGGCTCTCGAGGCCCAAGTCGAAGAGCGTCCGTTAGCCAAGAAGCAAGAAGCTCTGCTGGGGTCTGACGCCACTCGATCGAGATCGACTACACCACCTGGGGATCCATCACCCGATCATCCCAAGAGCGATATAAAGGCAGCGGAAAGCCCCAAGGTAGAGAAAGTTCCACGTAAGGCGTTATTGAAGAACGACGATGCCGAGCTTCAACGGGTTGGCTATGTGTGTATCTCGCCCATTGTAGAGTATAGCATTGGCTTAATTTATTACAGCTACTTGGGGAAGTCCATCGTCGCTTCTTTACCTCATATGACAACAGAACGCCAGAAGAGCGAGGTAAGAAACGACGGCCCACTCTTACGCGGTCTAAAGCCTACGACGTGACAGTAAGTGGTTTATATTTCTCATGTAACGTCAATCAATTGCGCCACAGGTAATTATTCCGCAAATGCGCATGGATACTCTGCATGGGGTACATATATTATTTTCCAGTGTGATACCTCTTGATACAAAGCCCGAAACAACTGAGATCTGGAAAATAGCTCACATGTTTGGAGCACAATGCTACACTGAGCTATCCAGTCGAATCACCCACGTTGTCGCCGCCAAGGTTGCTCGCTCTCTATCTTTCATACGACCCTAGCTCATGTGTCTTCTATTATATAGCACGGCACAGTCAAGGTAGATGCCGCACGGAAGCGAGGGGGGATCAAGATTGTGTGGTTATCTTGGTTCACGGACTCAGTAGCACTGTGGCGTCGACAAGATGAGATTCCATATTTACTGGATGACCCGTCAGCCACTGCTCCCAGTTCTAGTCCGATCCTCGACCCACACCAGATTTCTTCAGATCCGGAGCCCGATGCAGACGACTGGGACGTGGAGCCTGCCCCAGCAGGGAGCGCGTCCTTGGAGCTTCACGACATCGATTGGAACGACATCAATGATGAAGTTGAAGCTGCTATGAACGAGAGCGACGATGAAGATGATGCTATAAGTGAGAGGAGTAGTGCGAGAAGTGTGTTTTCTGATAACGACGATGCCATGTCTGATGACACTCGAAGTCAACTAAGGTTCGAATCCCGCCCTTGAAATTGCCGGTTTAACCCCATCCTTCCTACAGTAGTCCAAATACTACTCCTCGACTGAAACGCAAAAGGCTACGAAGTGTCACACCCTCGGACGGTGGGACTAACGGGGTTGGCGACCGGCAGGGCGATGCCCTCCGTTCTCCCCTTGCCAAGCGCAAGAAACTAGCTTTAAGTCGAAGTGGAGCATCCAAACTGAAAGAGGCTGTCACTGCCGATGAGTTGGTAGATACCGAGTCGCTCTCGGATCACAGCCGTAACCCATCACCATTACTATCCGTACCTCTCAAGAGCTTTGAGGAAGGTGCTGAGGACGATGACTATGCTGACGATGGAGACGATGAAGACGATGACTGGCTAGCCCACGAACTGGAAGTTGACTGGGGATAATTTATGTCCATGTTGTTCACTGAACTGTTTGTTTTCGGCGTTTTAGTGTATTTCCCTGTAGCTTCTACGGAAGTAATATTGTATGCTACGATATCATATCAGGATCCTGGGTCCTAACTAAGGTGCCGCCGTTCTTTCGTTCCAGCTGGCTGTTCACACAGCTCGCTCTTGTATCGTTATGGGTCGAGTCTAGATTTTGGTTATGATCACGGATTCGGATAGTCGGGCCATTACCACAGCGCTTCTCCCGTCGTGGCGTCACATCTCGAGTTGACCCCTGGAAGTATGCGTGACCCAGCTCATCTTTATACTTTTGATCTCTCTTACGTACATTTATGTGCCGGAAATATATGTACGCGAGACCGTGGCGACGTCCTTTGAACTGCTGCCAGCATGAGGTTCTGAATGGACGTTTTCTGTGCCCCAACTTACATTCATGTTAACCATGATTCATCCAGAAACGCGAGCCTGGGTATGCCACATAGCAGTGCGTAGTATGCGAGGATGACTGACTAGTGTCGCTGCAAAAGCGCGACCAATGCTAGGACAATCAATCAAAATCGAGAAACGGGAGCGGAGGATGCAGCTCCATCGGTGGGCGCAAAGCAGTGACTTGATCACGATGTAATGACGTATATTCCGAAATGCGGGCATGCGATGGACGCCCGAAAAACGATAGGTCGATATTAGGTCAAAAACACATGCTCGCGGAAACACTGGTGCGGTATGTCGGAGTCCCGAGACCAAGTACTTAATACTTAATACGCACGCTACTAATCTTACTCCTTACTTATCACTCCCTATTCAGTCCCCGATCATGGTTGCAGGCGTTCAGATTCACACAAAGGTCGCTCAGGACGCTCAGTCTGAAATTCTTACCGATGGCGCAGTTGCATTTCTCGCCGCACTTCACAGAACCTTCGAGTCTACCAGACAGAGCCTCCTAACCGCGCGCGATGATGCACAGCGTAGGTTTGACTCAGGAGTACCTCTTGACTTCCCTTCTGAAACAGCTCACATCCGTGCTGAACCTTCATGGCACTGCGCACCCCCTGCACCTGGTCTCGAAGATAGACGTGTTGAGATCACTGGTCCTACTGACAGGAAGATGGTCATCAATGCTCTGAACAGTGGTGCAAAAACCTTCATGGCAGACTTTGAAGGTACGCTGATCATCCACGACGCTAAAATATTGCGCTAATATATTGTTTCCAGACTCTAGTGCTCCTACATTCGCAAACATGATTATTGGTCAAGTCAACTTGCGGGATGCAATTAACCGACAGATCGACTTTGTATCCAACGGCAAGCAGTACAAGTTATCTGAGAATCCGGCTGTGCTTCTTGTCCGGTACGTTAATATCTTTTATGCTAGCTCATCAGTTATTTATATTTTGTGCAGACCTAGGGGCTGGCACTTGGACGAGACGCGTGTCACGGTCGACAACACCCCTATCTCGGGGTCCCTCTTCGACTTTGGGCTCTACTTCTACACCAATGCTCATGAGCTCATAAAGCGTGGCTCAGGCCCCTACTTTTATCTTCCCAAGATGGAGCACTATCTCGAGGCCCGTCTGTGGAATGACGTCTTCCTCTTTTCCCAATCCTACATTGGAATACCCCACAACACAATCAGAGCAACTGTCCTCATCGAGACGCTTCCCGCAGCATTCCAGATGGAAGAAATTCTCTTTGAGCTCAGAAACCACTCCGCTGGACTCAATTGTGGAAGGTGAGGGAAATATGCATAGTTTGTTTTGAATGGTCAGTTTGCTCACTCACGTGTATTGTCAGATGGGACTACATATTTAGCGCAATAAAGAAGCGCAGGGCTGATAGAAGTGCCGTGTTACCAGACAGGAAGGACGTCACTATGACCGTGCCTTTCATGGATGCGTACGTGCGTCTCCTGATTCAAACTTGCCATAGGTAAGTCTATTTTCTGCGCGTTATCATAGTACTCACACGTGCTCTTAGGAGGAAGGTTGCTGCCATGGGCGGCATGTCTGCACAAATTCCTATTAAAGATGACCCTAAAGCCAACGAGGTGGCAATGGAGAAGGTTCGAGCAGACAAGCTTCGCGAGGTTACGGCCGGCCATGATGGAACTTGGATTGCACACCCCCTGATTAACCAGATCGCTCGCAAGGTGTTTGACGAAAATATGTTGGGTCCTAATCAGGTTCGCATCCGCGATATTTTTGTATCCGTGATAATGCTGATCATCCACGGTTTGTAGTATCATGTCCGACGTGAGGATGTGAAAGTCGCTGCCGCAGACTTGCTGAGCTCCAATGTTCCTGGAAAGATCACCGAAGACGGCATTCGCTCTAATATCTCTGTGGCCCTCGCCTATTGCGGAGCTTGGATTGGCGGCAATGGCTGCATTCCTGTCAACTACTTAATGGAGGATGCTGCTACTGCTGAGATCGCACGCGTACAGCTCTGGCAGTGGGTGAAGTACAGTTCACGTCTTGACACTGGCGAGCAGATTACCGCGCCGTATGTCGACCGCATCATCGCAGAGCAAGCACCCGGCGTACAGAAGATCGCTCCAAGCGTCAAGGATGATCACTTGAGAATTGCTACGAAGTACCTCATGGATCAAGTTAGGCAACAATGGCCAAGCGAGTTTTTGACGAGTGACTTGATGCCGTACTTGACGATGGCTGATGGTGTCGAGGACAAGTGGCATAGGAGTGTTCTGTAAAAAAGTTCTGAGTACCTGGCTGTTTGCTCCATTGGTTCTGGCAACGCTTTCGTAGGTCGATGCACTGAGAACCTTGAAATATTCTTCCCAGTGTAATTGTAGTATCATACAGACTTGTTAATGGTCAAACAATTCTTCATGTTAGTTGTGGAGTAGCCCAATACGTACGAGAAAAGAGTCACATGCAACTTTTGTAATTACTGTGCGAAACACAACAGCGCTATGAATGGGTAAACCTGGTCAGCGGGAGAAGCACCGCTATCGGCAGTTCACATATGCTTGCGGGGCCTCATGTGAGTAGGACGCACCTCGTGGCCGACCTCGAGTCTTCATTCTGGGTCCCCACCCTCAACCTTAACGGAACTAGGGCTATCTCGAACCTGTTCGGTTCCTCCGGCTCTCCGAGATGCACGTATGTGGACAGCGGCATCCCTCATGGCGTCCTTCTTTCTACTCCTGGCTACCATCATCTGACCCGAACAGACATCTAAGATTCCGAGTCAGCGCTGAAGATTACGCGATCCCACTTGATACGTACCCGCCTAAATACATAGTCCAAGGCGAACAGATACTGAGAGTTCTCGCCCTTTAATATTCAGCTGATCGATGAACCGGTCGCAAGAGGGAAAGGCTGCTGGTGCCAAATAATATCAATCGGTCAGATAATATCCCGAAGAAAACATTGTCCCACTTCAGAACATCAACGCACCGCTTGTAGGCGCCGGCTGGCATCAAGGCGGATCTCGAAACACGCGTGAAGTCACTGCTGTTATACTCTGAAATCATGGACTATTGAAAGACAGGTTTGTGTTTGATTTATGTCGACCTACAGGTGGAAAGCGGACGAGACGGTAGCAGGATAGCCTCACAATTCAATATGAGGCGCCTAAAGAGAGAAACTGGGTGTATTTATGTGCCAGTACGGCGAAAAGCATGATAAGAATTATGAAAAATACAATACAATTCTCGGTATACGTCGAAGATTTCGGCCAAGCATACAATATAGATAGCTGCAGCTCCGGGCAAAAATTGGGAATTTGCGGATATGCTTTACAAGGAGCCGCCAGGGGCTCTGTAGCCCTGATATGGCAGTGGAAATATAGTTCCTATATTCTAGAAGACTGATAAGATCCGGACACATAGAGACCGAACTACTCACTACAGTTTCGGAAACTTGTCTTGATGAAGCCGCGCGTGACTATCGAGACGGGTAGACAATGCCTGCGGCAGCTTCCAGACGAAGTACTTCATTCCTCAAAGCATCCCTCCCTTCCTCAAGCCATCGGCAATATTCGACTGCTCGAAAGAGTACTCCGCTTTTGCCTTTGCTGTGGCCCTTGCCCCTGCTCCCGCTGCCCTTTGGTCTACCCCTAGTAGGCATATCAATAGCCTGTGCACCAGCTGGGGCGAGAAGGGATATCAACTGGGCGTATCCTTCACGAATGGCATTACGACGCTTTTGTTCTGACATGATATGATTGAGTCTTTTCTGGGGGGTTGAGAGGAGGACTTTTGCTCTCCCCGTCTGGCACGAAGCTGCAGAAGCTCTCTTGCGCTTTGTGCCCGCAGAGTCTTGTTTTGAAGGAGATGATGAAGTTGTGGATGAAGAAGATGAAGGTCTGGCATTGGATGTATCTGATGGGATCTCAGGTTGTTCTGGGAGTATCGGAGACACAATTTCTCCCGAATTATCCATATTACGCGCGCTTTGCGGTATATGATAGGGCGCAGTGAGAGCGGGATCTGCTTCGAAATCCCAATTAAAGTTGTCCAAGAACCCTAGGAGATCCGTTGTTTCAGATGGAGAGAAGAGGTCCGCAGATGATGGGATAGGAAGAAGAGGAGGTGATAGACCTGCGAGAGCAGGATCAAATACATACTCGAAATCGGAGAAGGGAGGTGGCTGAGACGGAGATTGGGATGACATGGTGGGTGCAGGCAAGAACAGTTACCGACCCGGTATGCGGAGTTACGGTATTGAACCGAGCCCTGGCCGGTGTGGCGGGAGCTACCGGATGCACAAATACGCATAAATGGAGATAAATACCAATTAAATAGGCATATCTGCTCCGATGAATTACTTATATTCCCGCTTCACCGAACAGCGTCGGAAGCTTACCGCTCCGCTACACCCATGTCGGCTCTTAGTGAGGCATCTACACCGGCGCATGACGCGGCGTCGGCCATGGACGCACAACAACTCCATCAGCCATTTCATCAACATGCTGCCGACGCCCAACAACAGCAACAACATACTTCCAATGGCCCATCGCCAGTCAACGATTCCACAGCAACTCGTAAAGGTGAGATCCACGCCATAATCATCGACGATGTCATATATATATAATATCCAGCAAAAGCCCCTTCAGTAAGGCGAGCATGTACTGCATGTCATACTGGTAAAACTCGTTGTAGCGAGGTACTACCGTGCCAGGTTAGTACAGATGTCGAACAAGCAGATTCGTCCTCTGACATATTGATTGTGTACCTCCTATTAGAGCTGCTTAAAACGAGGTATCGGCGCAACATGCGCATATCCAGATCCCGAAAACGACCAAAATCAGTCTCATCAAAGTAATTATTTTATTCCACTGACATGTAGTCTACTTGTTCACGATCTTGTAATCTTTCAGCTCCCGGTGTGTCTACATTTGCTCAGGCACCCCTAGGATATGTCCATGGAGCGCCTACCCTCAGCCAGCATCAATATTATGATTACAATGGCGCATTTACTGGCGCCTCTTCATCTACCTTTCGGCCTAACAAGCGGCCACGTAATCTCACAGAGGAAGAAGCGGCCGCCATCACTAGGAATTTCAGTCGTGGAGATTTTTTCGTTGGATCGAGCGCTCCTGTGCGCATTGATCCCCGTCTGCCAGTCAGGCTTACCCTAGGCGAGGGGGACCATGTGCATTTCAGTATCACAGAAACTTTGACTTGATTGAGCTCTATCTGTTACTGAAAAATTAATGGGCTTCCTGCGTTCGTTTTCGAATCGCACTATGTATCATTACGATCGTCAGAGGATCACTTCCGCAGTACCTCATGTACATACTTAATTATGTAATCAGAAATTCAGATGCAACAAAAATATTGATGAGAGTGGGATTCGAACCCACGCCCCGGAGGACCAGATAACTTGCTCATCTAATGAGCTGATCCTTAGTCTGGCGCCTTAGACCGCTCGGCCATCTCACCATGTGTGACAGGATTGTTTTATTTAATATTATTTCATGCACCGCCGCAGCAGTGGCGTGGTTTATAGGCTATGCAAACCAGTCCCCTTTAATTGTTTCTGTCGTCCTGTTTCAAACCCGCATTCACTCACTTCAAACATCGTCCTAAGTATTGATCATGCTATCATTCTCTTCCCCCGGGGCGCGGGTCGCTCTGTCCATTTTTGCAATGATGATATCCATATTTGACTTCGTTTATGCTTCGCCCACCGAATTGCCGGGAATTCGTCGTGCCACAATTTGCAATGGAAGTCCTGATCTGTGTACCCGTAGTTTCGGAAACGTCACCTTTGTCGGTGCCCATGATTCGTACGCAGTCGGAACCAACAATGGTGAGTTCCAATGTTCTTGTACATGCAGATACTCGCTCAATCACTCTTCTGAAGTTTTCACAACCCAAGATTACAACAGTGAGTACAAACTTCTTTCCAAACCCGGATTTGCTTAACCCCTGTCAGTTACACAACAGCTGAATGACGGGATTCGAATGCTGCAAATGCAGGCCCATAATTCGAATGGAGTCATTCACCTTTGCCACACGAGCTGTGTATGTGTCTTACATGTGCTAATGATGTCGTACTCACTGTGTTGTAGTCACTCTTTGATGGCGGAACTCTTCAGGCTTACCTTACAACTGGTAAGAATCAAAAACTGCCTTCAGGTTGCTTTCCTCATCCCTTGGTATATAGTCAAAGCCTGGCTAGATGCCAATCCAAATGAAGGTCGGTAGCGTTTATGATAGGAGGCAGAACTCTGGCATTTCTCAAGATTTTTTCCAGTACTTTCATTGCTCATCGTCAACTCTGATACTCTTCCACCGAGTAGTTACGACACTGTTTTCAAAGCGGTCGGGCTTGACACGGTGTCTTACTCACCGCCCTCTTCTTCGCTACTTCAAAGTGGTTGGCCGACCCTTGGCAGCCTCATCGATTCGGGAAAGCGATTGATAACTTTCATGGACTCCAACGCTGACTTCAACTCCGTTCCTTATATCATTGACGGTGTGTTACGCAGTTGAGCCCGCGGAGACTCTGCTTGATACTCTTACCCCCAGAATTCACTAACATCTGGGAAACTGCGTATGACGTCACCACGTCATTTGATTGCAGTGTGAACCGCTCTAACGCCAATACCCCTACTGCCACATCTATGTACCTTATCAATCACTTTTTGGATACTTTGATCCTTGGCCAACCTGCTCCGGACCCAAGTCAAGCTAATCAAACCAATGCTGTAACCGGTACAAATTCCCTTGGTGAGCAGTTCAATCTCTGCGTTGGCCAACAGGGCAGAAACCCGAACTTCATGCTTGTTGACGTACGTACATCCAACTGTCTCGTGAAGTTCTTTCTAATGGTTCCAAGTTCTACGAATACGGTGGTGGATCTGTATTCGAAGTCGCTGCCACCGCTAATGGCGTCACCTATTCACCTGCCACGCCCATTGCGACTCCGGGAGGAACAGGTTCAGCCTCCTCACCGAGCGCGACATCATCCTCATTAAACTCTAGTCCACCTAGCTTCAGTCGGTGGGGCTCGGTTTGGGTGGTTATTGGCAGCGTAGCGTTCGGCGCCTTCTACATTTTTTAATTTGTCATCTGACATTGGTCATGCATATTCACCACTTGCATTCTTCCAACTGTTGTCCAGATCTGGGACTGAACTCTTACAATATTCACTCGCACTATACTCGTCGGATTACACAATAGATTGTCACGGACTTGGATGATACTATCGTTTTCTTTCTATACGCCACTTATATACTCGAGGTTTGTAAGTCTTCTCATCCGCTTTGCTTGCCTTGGAAGTTGCCCCGTCGACCATGTCATCCTCATCTTCATCATTGTTCCCAGTCCCTACTTCTTCAACGCCACGCAGCTTTCGCCGACCTCCCTTACCTGCCAAAAGTCTTTGCATCTCTAGCTCACGCTGTGTATACCGTAATTGAGTATCACGTTTAAGTCGCGCAGCAAGTTCTTTTAGGAGGCGCTTCCGGTTTTGCTGAGTGAAAACTCTCAGGAGGTTGATGACAATAGGAATATATAAGCATACCAAATTAAGTTGCCGTGTTTCTTCAGCATCCTCAACAACGTCCGTTGATGCACCGGCTGAGGTTTTGTTCCTCCGTCTCCGCCGAGAAGACGCACTTTCCACGGTCTTCCAGCCGAGGTCAACTTCAGCCCGTTTGATATCCACTTCAGTTTTACTTTCGACTTTATTTGAAGATCGCTGCTGAGATAATCGTTTTGCTGCAGTGTATATATTGTCATGTCATGGATGATACGGCGTCACAAAATAGACTCACCTTCCGTCTCATTCTCAGCAAAGATGATGTGATGTGGGAGTGGACGTCGTTTTGCTTTTGGGGGTATGATACCCGCTTCTCGAAGTGTTTCCAGGTCTGTTTCATCCAACGCGTCCTCGCCACCATCCCCTATGTCATCATCCTGCGGGGCAATGAGGTTAGCCAAAGCAGTAAGCTGGCTTTTGATCCTCTCGATTTTCTGTCAAGGAATGAGTCGAATAATCGATACAAGCACGCATAGAATGTATGCCTTGACTCCGTTGGCTCTCATTGTCCGAACATAGCCCTCATCTTGTGTCTTGAGGAGCTTAACCATATCCATAGGCATGGAAACATTTCCTCTATCCTTGACATGCACCCCCTGCACCGTCCTCTCCTTGTTCATCCCAAAGTAGAACTCATCCTTATTCCTATCCGCTGCCTTCTGCCTAAGGCGCGTTATACGATCCTGCTTGGAGTGATAGTCCCGTGCACGTTGAACATAGTCCTTGTGCTTTTCTAAAATGCCAAATTTTGCGCGATGAGAGAGCTGCGAGCGCTCTTTATGATTTCGCCTATGCAACGAATTTCTGAGAGAGGAAGTCATTGTTGAAAAAAGGAAAGCGTGTGACAAAAATGTTACGTGACATTGTATAAAGTTGTCACACGCGGTACCAGTTTTCCACCTTTTTGCTTTCATCCCAACCATTTTTTGTTCGGAATCCTTGTCAAAAAATGAGTTTCCAGCATTTCAGGCTCGGGCAACTGGCCATGTCCCAGCCTTTGCCTCCACATTTGCAACAGAATCAGCAGCAATCTTATTCACAAAATCCCCCATCGTCCACATCGACGCCCGCAGCGCCCTCTAGCCTTGCTATACCTGCGCCCCCAAAGTCAACAACTGCAAGGTCACCTTATGGTTGTGGCGACAGTGACGATGGATACACTCTTATATTTCCGAATCTCGCTGCATTCCAGGAATGGAGGGTTCATGAGGAAGAAACACAGATGGTTGAATTCGTGAAGGGTGACACTCACGGCAGCAAGGCAGTACCTCCCCGTTTCAAAGACCATACCAAGCTAGTTTGTGCTCGGCATTCAAGGAGCGGTCGCAAGAAGTACGTAAAGAAACATCCAGAACGTGTTCGCAAAGTACCCAGTAGGAAGGTTCGTATTAGTAGCACGCTCCACAGTATGGCCTGTTTACGCATCCTCTCAGCTTGATGGGCAGGGGTGTCTGGCGTCCATCAGCTACAAGACTTATTATGACACTGATGAAGTTCGAGTTTGTTGTGAGTGCCTATGCAAGTGTCAGGGGTATCACCTTGCCTCAACGATCTCATAGACATTGCTGAGCATTCACATCCCATTGGGCTGGCAAACCTGCCTTTTACTCGTCGCGGTAGGCGACAAACAGTTCTAGCCGAGAAGGAGGAGTCAAAGCGCGCTATACAAGCAGCCTCTGCAGCTCCTGCTCCCACGCAGCAGGAGAGCTCATCAACTTCATCTCAAACACAGGTCCAAAACTACCCTTCAAATCCTCCACTCGCCCATCTACCCCATCCGTTCACTGCTTTCGCTGGACCTCCGGCAATGGGCTATCCTCACATCGCTCCTCCTCAGGGTTCACCATCTCAGCAAGAACTGTGGGATCGCATGAGCATTCTATTTAACTCCATTCGTGAACATGCTCGAGCATTCGATTACCCCGGGCCTACTGTTGTTGCTCTTGAAAGCGTTCTCATCCGACTATACTTGGAAAGCCCGATGGGCGTTGTAGGGGGCCCAGGCTTTGGAGTTCTTGGCCCAAGCATGCATGGAGGCGCGATGGCCCCTCATCAGCATCAGCAGACCCATCAAGATGTTCGCCAACACCAACAACAAATGAACGGCGCCTCCCCTCCAAATGGTGAACAAGTAGTAAACAATGAAATGGATAGCGGTATAGAAAGTGGTTGACAACCTAGATTTTAGGTTGTCTTATTCATCGCTGTCAACTTGAAGCTTCATCTTTGCAAGCCATAATGTAAGATAGGTTGATGTCTAGTGGATTTTGCATACATTTGTTCTACCGCACATGTACCAAACACTTCTTCTAATGCAGTATAATCCATCCTAGTATCATAGCAAGAATCCAGCTGGACCTGTTATTACAAGAGAAGACGAAAATTGACTACATGTACATAAGATATATTGCCCACCCCATGGCGATCACTCTAGGTATATCTCAATATCAATCTCCAAACGGATCGGCGAATGGGTCCTCGTCATCCACAAGTTTGTCTGACTGTCGCAAGCTTGAAGACGCCGCAGGTTGGTGTGCGACATTTCTCGGTTGTTCCTCTTCCTCGCTCTCGTAGTCGCTGAAATCAGATAGACTTCCCCTACCCTGATCCCACTCCGAATCCGGTGAAATGGTGCGATGTGCGGTTGGTCTCATGGGTGGGGGCAATTTCCCCTCTTCATTACCCAGAGACCCAAACGATAGATCTTGAAGATCTTCGTGGATATAATTTCCATTGCGTTCTTGCTCCTCATAATCGTGTAGCTGCTGCTTGTATTGCTCTACAGCTGCTCGTTGTTGAACTGACAGCTCGCCTGTAGTATTTGGGCTGAGGTGCGTCGCCGCCATTGCGGCTTGTATATTCGCTGTGGGATCTAACGGCATCGTCTGACCGGGAGTCGAAAGCTGAACACAAATCACTGAGCAGCGAATTTATGCTGGAAAGCGGCCACCTACATTGACATACATTTGCAGAGCGGTGATAATGCGTTCGTTCGTCTCGATTAATGCTCCAATCATCTCCTCGTTCTCAACGAGCTGGTTTAAGTCATGAGCAACAAAAATGATGACAGAAGAATAAATACAGACTTGGATATAGCGCACTATAGGCTTACGGATGGCCCGTGCCTTCCCGAGACATTCCTGCACGCGTTCATTCGAGACTACGCTTTCTTTCTCACCATTCACCAGCATTATGGCATTCACTAGGTTACTGGACGCTTGACTTGCGTTAGCGATGGTTGTCAGTATTTGCGGCTTCTCCTGTTATCGTGTCAGTTTGGTGGAAGATTGTGGGACTGGCAAAGGGGGTCACGCACAGCTTCAAAGTCGAAGGGGGCTCTATGGGACCTGCCTTTTTTCTTCCTTGCTTCTTCCTCTGCTTTACGTGCTCTTTGCTTCGCTTCTTGCTTCTCCCTCTTAGCTCGTTGCTTTGCAAGCTCCTTCTCATCCCTCTCTTTCATCTTTCTTTCGTAGTCAGATGATGGCCCGTGACTGAGTGGATCTGCACTATTTGAGTATCCTTGGCTGCGACGATCTGCAGGACGACATTGTCTGAAGAGGCCCGTAACAACGGACATCGATGGATCATCCTTGAACTGGGAATGCCATGATGCAAGAACGGTCATGAGCTTCTTTTTGACTTTCTGATCCGTAGTTGGATCAGCTGCGAGTTGCTTTATGGCGTCAATCAGCTGGCCGTCGGCGAACGTGGCTGTTATCATTAGCCAAAGCTAGTCATATATTTGTATATAAACTTACTTTGAAATTTCTGAGGACCGTTATCGACAAGTGCTTTCAGTATCTAGTCACATCAATCAATCTACTTCCGCCGATAAGGAATTCAAACGTACGACAAGTGCACGGTACTGATGGTGCGGATCCCCATGCTTGAGTTTCTTCCGTATTGCTCTGGATGCTTCGGAAGTCCTAGTGTAAGGGGTGGACGCCAAACGCATCAACGGTCACCATTAAACAACATCAGGTCCAGATTGCAAGCGCACCCTGTTGGTTGTAGTGCAATTGACTCTACAAGTTCTGGAATTCTTAGAACCATTGAATGAGCTTGGCATCCATTAAGAGATACTATCGACCCTACCCATCATATGCCTCATCACTATATGACGGTGAGGTGAGAATGTCTACCCAATCGGTGATGGATGACTGCAGCGAATCGTAATTGTCTGAGCAAGTAAGAGCGATAGGTATCCTGAACGCACATGGGGTTTCTCGCGGTTGAGCGCAGAAACTGCAAACTTGAGAGCAGACATGAGGAACTGCTTAAGCTGGAACTAGTACGTTAAGAAAAGCGCCTAAATAGACAATCTTCCCCAAGGGGGCGTGACGTCACGCCCCTGTCACGGATATGTATCGCTGGCTGTCGCGGAACTAGGGTGAAACAGGTGGTCGATTGGGTCTAATGGGGATATATACGACAGCAGAATTCATGCGTCTCATATGACGTCAACAGTCATCGACTAGTCATCCTCAACCATCAGAATGCCAGTAGAGACACGCAGCGCGACACACGCCCAAAGCATGAGTTCCCCTTCTATTCCTCGAAGACAAAGGCGTACGAAGAAAGAGGTTACCGCTGCGCATAAGACAGATGTAAAGTTGGAACCCGAGGTCGGTGAGAAGCGCGAAGCTCTTGAGCCTGTCACAGCGGAAGAGACGGAGGCAAAGAGGCCCAAGACAGAAGAGGTCGATACGAATAAATATCCATTCACCCCAGGCTAGTGTATTCTTCTGGGTGCTTCATCGTTGAACCTATTCTGTTTAGGGGTAATCGAACGTGGACACATATACTTCTTTTACCGCCCGAAAGTCCAGCGTGAAGAAGTTCATTCCGTGGACGATGTCAGCAAGCTTCATGTGCTCCTTGTCCCTAGCCCACCCGGGTTCTTCGGCATGCAAGGCAAATTTGAGCAGAGTAAAGATGTCTCTGGTGCAGATGCGGATGAGATGAACCTTGTGGCGCGAGGTGCAGACGCTGCACCTCCACATGAATCGACGACAGAGGATAAAAAACATTTTCGCTTAATCATCGTCGGCAAGAAGAGACTCCCTGATCCTGAACACGAAAAGCACGCCCCAATCTGGGCAACAGTAATATTTGAGGGCGACAGTCTACATGACCTGGAAGAGAAATTAGGGGAAAGGACTTATGAGACAAAATCCCGGGGTAAGATTTTACCCCTAGTGATAATTGCATTTTGAAACTCGTCGTTAGGTACACGCCACATAGCACCTGTTCGCCTCGCAGGCCGTGGTGTGTATGCGATCGTCAATTCTCGAGGGAATGTTCCATCAAGGAATGCCACTCACCTTGGATACCACCTTTCACACCCGACCGAGTTGGGAGATGTTCAGAAAGCGCTCGGGATTCATATCGCATCCTCTTTCGTAATCCAAGTCAAGAATCCCAAAGCAGAAGTTCAGGCTGGTCAACGTGTAGGATTGCCCAAGAGTCGACGTGCAATTTATTCAGAAGACATCATGAAACACGTATTTGGAAGGGGTGAAAAAGGACGTTCGTCTATTGGACTCCGATTCACCAATTGTAACTGTATTGAACTTCTGGACCACGAAGGTGTTGAATTGCTTCTCATCCCCGCCCGTACAGGAACGGAAGGGAATGATCAGAGCCTCGGGAATGGGCGGGGAGAAGGTGAGGTCTGGCCCTATCTTCCAGAATCCAAATATTTACTGGTGCTTAGCTTTGGAGGAAGTCGGCCGCTATGAATCGGAGGAGCAAGTCGAACAAATTTTCAAGGAATTAGCCTTAAATAAGGACCGCTTCCCAGCAGAGCCTCTCAAAGGGGAGTGGGCCTAACGCGATCAATATGAACGGTCTTGCGGGTTACGTGGCCTTCAGCTTCATCTCATGAGTTTTCTTGCGGATCTACGAAGAATGCAACGATGGTATGCTAGTCAATGGGTAAAGTACAAATGTTCGCACACATTATCTTGTCTTGTCCATGTCACGTCATGTCATGTCTGGTCCTGCTTCATCGCTATCATCATTCACTCGTATCACTTTAATCCATTCGCGGTAATTGAAATTCCCTTGACGATCGGTGAATGAGCTCTTAAGGAACTTGTCAATCTGGGCACGAATTCAGCCACTCGGACGGTGAGAGCAGGTGCAAAACGAACCTCTTGCTGACCCATTCTTTCTCCTACTTCTCCCATCCATTTCTGCATCTCATCAGATTTAACCGTACCAGTGTCACCCTCGTCGAAACATTCAAAAGCCTCCCTTAACTCAGCTTCTGGATCGAACTCGAAAAGTCGCTCGCTCATCATGGTAAGGAACATGGTAAAATTGATACCTCTGTCTGATGAAACTGACGAGTCGCGCGAAGGGGTGACAGGGGGAGACTTGCTGTGCCCAGGACCACCAGGGCGCGCGCTGAGCAAGCCATCTATCATACTCTTCGATGGTGAAATACCTGGAGCCATATTGAGCGCTTGACCCACTAAATAATGATTCTGAAACCTTACCAAGACTTGAGAATATTTCTTGCAGATCAGATTCCGTTACCCAGCCATCCTTGTCGTGGTCAATAAGTTGAAATGCCTCCTTGAACTGCTGAATCTGAGGTGCCTGAAACAAGGAAAAAACGCCAGATGGCTCGCGTCTTGCTCTTGACTTTTGTGAGTTGGACGGTTTAGAAGGGGTTGTGTTCGGCGAAAGATAGTCTGGGTATCGCGACATGGTGTTTGAGTGAACTATGTTCGAAAGCGATTTAATAGACTGTTCACACGTGACGATGTGTTTCGAAGTTCATGTCGTTACCGTTTAGTTACGTCGACCGTCAGTCTGCACACATAAGGAGCTGGATCGCGCCCATACCGATAATGAACTCCCTGAGGTGTCATCGCTCTAGTGGAGTACTGGACTGGGTCTAGTCTGCGCTGGACTTTGAGTCTAAAGTTAAATGATAACAGTCATCCGACTTTTGGTTCACTGGCGGCCCAGTGAGGGGTCCAGGCTTCAAACGAAAGATAATCATAACCCCATGCCCACTTCGTGTACTTCCAATTCAATCATTCCTATTCGTCAAATATCTAACCCACCGCTGTTCCTCTCCGTGATGATCAAACCTTCCGTCTAACTACAATGATCTCTTGGCCCTCCACCGTGCGCCCACCGATTTAGCACCCCATACGATCATACCAAGGACACCAACGCGGCACCCCGAGACACCCGACCACTGACCAGTCAGTGTGCTGTCCTGCGTGGGTTGAGACCTCCTTATTGTGAACCCGTGATCACAGCGGCGTAGTGATGGTGTGAACAGTTTACAGGTACGTTGCTTCAAATGACTTTTGATAGGTCTTGATTTCCTCTCGGCGGGCTGCCGCTTACACAGTATCGGGGTTTCTCGGGTACGAATGTAGATGCCGCCAAGTGCCGCCACCGTCGTGAACAGCCGCTTGGTATGCATATGGTTCATCTGTTCTGATTCCGTCGTACCTATTAACTTTATTGTGCAGCTTAGTACCCACAGAGCTCATACAAGCTAGTGGTATCCAATAAGATATGAAACTGATTGGTTTTAACATACGGATGCCGCATTTCCACCGAGTTACATAAATGACTTTAAATGCACCTCGGTAAGTACATTCGATATACTCTCCAGTAGCCGGCCTAGTACCTCCTAATAAACGTATATGACAGTCGATAAATCGGCACGTCCAATACACGATGAGTGATGGTAGCTGTTTCGCACTAGTCCGCTATGCCGTGAATGGACTTGCTGTTCCCACCTTGTTCGAAACGTGATGTCACGGGCTATATCGTGCTGTGGGTCTTCTAGATAGGCTCACCTCTTGGAGCTATATCCACTGAAACAGTTGTTTCTCATTAGGTACAGGTGTTTAGGGCGCACTCGGCAGTATCCTTGGACAATGGCACCCGAAAATATTTGTGCGTACGTACCATTCAAATGAATATTCTCTATCGGTCGATGGGTAATTGTGCAATTTATTGTTCATCGTTGGCAGGCGCTGGCAGCGTGGATGGCAATGCAATTCATTGCCGAGGTGTGTACCTGGCCGGGACGCGAGGTGATGTCTGCTCACGGGTCGCTTCTCATGTGTCCGATGTCATGAGTTTGTAGAGATTTGTTCACCCCCTTGGCGCATGCTCCAGGCCTCGCCTACTCGAAAGAACCGCGTGACATTAATTCAAGCGGAGTGTCCCTCCCCTTTTCCAAAGAGTAACCTCGATGTAAGAGCGGCTTCAACCATAATCAAATAATCAAGAGTTCGAGGCCCAGTACGCAGTAAGCGCAATTTGTCTCTTGCGTCCTGGTACCCCTTCCGAGGAGATGAACCATGACTCACTGCCCTGACCATGGTGCAACATTGTGCAGTCTCACGAACCCGGTTGCCTATGGCCGCTCAACGATATGGTCACTTGGGTCAACGTCATTCTTCAAAAGGATGTACTTTTATCTCAGGGTTTGGAGCACAAGGTACCAAACTTTGTATCCACTCATTCGAAATTTTCGTTACAGCCCACCTTACGGCCTACCTTAATGAATGCGATTTGCTCCCCATGTCGTTACTTGAAGATGCGTCATGATGCTCGAAGTTGCATATCAGATTCTCGTTGCGCACGCGGGGTCGTGAAACAAATTTACCGCGTGATCTTATCGGTATGGCCAATGCGGCAAACTCTCTTCCTTTGAGGGTAGCGTTGTTCTAGGCGATTGGATCAGCGCGATTTTTTAATTTTTGCGGTCATACTGCGAAGGCACTGGCTATTATGGAGAGAGCGTCCACGAGTTCACTTTGCTAAAGTATGTATGGATTGAGTTCATTCTCACTATTGCCATTCAGCCTCGGACCCGTCACAGTCGGCGGATTTGAATCGTACACAGATGACTCGATAATCAGACGCCGCTTAAAAAAACATGAAGCCAATATTATTGCGCAGCAGCTGCACCTGCCTCCAGATGAAAAGGCGGTGGACAGCCTTGAGTAGACGCAATCCCTTGGCACCAGAGATTCTTGGCGTCCTCCTGTAATGCCTGTTGTCCTGGGCTTGGCAAATGAAGTCAGAGTCTGTCGAAACTTCCAATTCGAAATGAAATCATGAATAGTAACCGTGTCCTTGGCATGTTCAAAATGCCCTAAAGAGTCCGCAAACAGCCGCGTCCGTTGCCGCGTGTATACTGGTGTGTTGTGGTAACCGTAGTCTTTCACGGCTGAATAGTTTCTCAGGTCGAGTTACAGTAGTCATGGAATATGATTCTGCAAGCCAACGCAAACAAAATAATGTTAATTTGAGCTTGTCCAAAGTAACGCTGAGTACTGGCGTGCCCAAAAACCCAAACGTCATTGGCAATTGATTGACACAACGATATCTCAGAGACAGCCTGAAGTAGCTTGTTCACATGTCGATTTCGTCGCGTTGTCCACGTACCTGACATTCTGTCAGTTTCCTGTCCCAAAAGGACAGAATGCTTGTAGAGCTGGCAAACATTTCACCATGAGAAAGGATTTGGATTTACAGTTGTTCTCGGCAGTATCCGGGATTGAAGAGTTGGTGGGCTTAGGGATCGACAATAGTATTAAAGCCCTTCATGTAAATGAGATCCTCGAGAATCCTTGCCGCAGTCGTCGAGGTCGACGATGTCGTATCCCGTTCCGCTCCGACTGGGATTCCGATGACTTGCCAAGGGCAATGCTGGCTCTCACAGTGCTGTGTGAGAATGGACGAAACGAAGAATTTTCGGTGGCTATAGATTCGATACGAGCGCCAAGAAGAATAATAGAGTAGCCCTAGAACACAGCCGGGCGTCTTGAAAGGACTTCTAGGGGATGCTAGATGGAGATTGACGGAGACGGTTGTGAGGCTTCGTGATGAGAAAAGAAGTGAACTTAGTGAAGTAGGCGTCGTGCGTGTACTGGCTTGTCTTTTCAAAGTCGTTTGATATTCCGAATTCAACCGGAGGGTAACCCGCTTTAGGATAAGATCGAACACGGTAATCTCCGATTTGGTGATCGGTCTTGGTGCCAAGCAAGTAAATAGCTTGGCACGCTGGCATTCTTACGCCAAGACTCTATCTTGTCTTGGCGTACAAAGGAGCCTCATCCCCTTATAAAATCAAAATGACTTCCTTGCACTCCGCGACCGTTCTTGTCCCAGACTTTATCCATTCATCATCCCTTGGCTACTACAACCAACTCATGCAGCCTCCTTCAGATTCTCCTCCTCCACCCTCTCCTCAAAACAATAATTCTTCTTTGAAAGCTCCTTCCCAATCACCAGTACCAGACACCTTAGTCTCTCGTCAATCAAACTCGGAATCCTACAATTGTCAATGGGTTGATTGTTCTACCAGTTTCACAGATCCTGAGGTTCTGTATAATCATCTCTGCAATGACCATATCGGCCGAAAGAGTACAAATAATCTCTGTCTCACTTGTAAATGGAAGGATTGTGGGACCTCCTGTGCAAAACGTGATCATATCACAAGTCATCTTCGAGGTATCCCATTTTTATCCCTTATTGTCGATCAGCATAAATCTCAATTACTTCCTAGTCCACACTCCGTTGAAGCCGCATGTCTGCGAGGTTCGCTATAATTTTTTGCTTTTTTTTTCACCGTTCACTTCATACTCACTCCTTGCTAGATATGCAAAAAGTCGTTCAAGCGCCCGCAGGATCTTAAAAAGCACGAGAAAATCCATACAGAGGAGCACCATGCGCAGCACAAGCACTCCAAGGCAATCACCGTAAATGATCCTGCTTACGCCTCCCGTGTTCGCGGAGATACTATTCCACCGAAGGGCGCTCTCAATAGGTCGCTTTCTGGTAAAATTCAAGGCGCAACGCCCGGTGCCTTACCTCCCAAAGTCCCTTTTGCTCGTGCGCGCCCACGTTCTGGTATAGGAGCAGATGGTTAGTCACCCGATCTCCAGCATTACATCCGCTAATGTCGGACCTTAGGGCACTACAGCGCCTTGCCCACTCCGTCTCCGGAGCTTGAACCTCATCCTCCTCGTCATGTGCCTCATTCGTCATACGAGCTCTTTCTCCATAATCAGGTACCTTCATGGGACGGTGGTAAATCCGATGCACGTGCCTCAAATCGCAACAAGAGGTCGCTTGAATACAGTGTCGATGATTTCTTTACTGAAATGAAGAAGAGGAAGGTCAATCCTTCCTACGACAACCGTATGTACACTCTCATTTAGTGCGCATATAGTATCTGATAGAACGAATATACAGACATGGTGGAGCGTCTCAACAATCTTGCATATGGACAAGACGGTACGCATTACGACGAGTTTAATCCTCGCTCAGTATCTTTCGACGTTCGCACACCAGAGGAGCTTGCTGCAGTGAACGAATTTCTCGTGACCCTTGGCCGGGACGTGACTGCAAACAACCGTGCATCTCAGGACCTATCCGGACGGTTTTCACCAACGTCGTATTTTGATGCTGACAGCCTCAGTCAACTTGGGCTCACTGGAATGCCTGGACTACTGGGTCCAGGGACAGCATACGCTCACGATACTGCATACGCACAAACAGCGCAGCCGTCGCATCAATATGCCACTGCCGCATACCCATCTCCACCCTCACTTGGGAGGTCTTCGCATCCATCCGTGCAGCAGACTCAATATAGTCCGGTTTATCCGCCTATGCATGCCTCCACCCCTGGTGGCTATCCAGATCATTACACATCTTCCCATCAGAGTCGTGCTTCAGCGTCCGCTTCCCACGATTATGGTCTCAATACACCATCCTCGACATATACGTATCACTCAACGTCCACTCCACAAGGGCACTTCCACCCTACACCCCCACTCGACCCGACATCTCCGCATTCTTCTAGCTCCACCCCCTCCAATGCTACACCGCCACATCACTCATCAATACAAGATTCTTTTGCTGATTTCGGCTCGCTTCGCGGGCCTCGTGGCGCTCCTCCACCTGTGCAAATGGCTGCGCCAGAGTACCATCACAAAGCTATGCGGACTATGATCCCATTGAAAACAGCTTTTGCTAATGCACCCGAATTGGTAGCACCTGTCCTCCCTACTGCCACACACCGCGGATCAATCAGTGCACTGCTGTCGCCGCCCTCATCATCTGTGCCTTCTTCTAGTAAATTGTACCCCTTGCTGCTTCCCGAAGACTCTCATTTGAAGTTACCGTCACTCAAGCCTGACGCAGGTCCGTTCAGGCTCCCCCCCATTAAGGATATGTACCGCCCACCGTCACCTCAGACATCCGCACCACGGTCCCCGGACACGTCACGTGGGACAACCCCTAGCTCGACACGTTCGTCACCTGCGGCCACTCACACAACCATTCCCGGTCTGCGATCAATCACGGAGACATCAGAGAGTGACGAACTCGTCAAGAAAGTTGGCAAGATCCAGCTGGATCACCTGGCAAAGGAAGTCACGCCGGAAGACCGGCGGAAGCACGCAGAGCTTATACGTAATCTACTTGTGAAGATTAACGAGGATTATCGGAAACGCTTCGGCAGTCCCCAGATGGAGTCTTCAAGGGTTTCACGAACCCGGCTACCTTCTGTAGATGTGGAGATGGCCGCTGCATAAGCGATAGGCATTAATTACTTATTACAAACTCGAGCTCATCATCACTGTTTTCTACTTTTTGCACTATTTGTTTGTACACGAGTTTATTGCGAGACAGTATACGTTACACATTGTAGGATTGAAAGTACGCAAATAAAATAGATAAGCTGGAAAGCTAGACGCGAGACACGTTATGATCTCTTGAGCGTTAGCTTGATCTTTGGAGCGGAGCCCGAAGGTGTACCAGGTGCCGCCGGATCTATATCCTCCATAGCAGATACAGGGGGACTAGTCGCCAACGGAGAAGGAACTGGTGCGCCAAAACCAAGGGCCCCGCTAGCTCTATTAAACCCACTCAAACTGGACATCCCGGCGGAGTTGGGTGGCGGACTTGTTACAGATGTGGGAGTGGCAGGTGCAGGTGCCGTTCCACTGTTGAACTCTGCCCAACGAGGACATTTACGGTTAGTTTCTATCAGAAAGGGAGTCACCAGGTACAGCTCGTGAATAATGAGAATAACGTACTCATGTGGCCCATCTGACCACAATGACCACAGCGTCTCTAAACAGAACGTAAGTGCCAAACCTCGTGCTGTCTATCGCACGCCAAACTCACGGTTGTATCTGGTTTGAGCGGCCGGCTGAGTTGCATTGGGGTACCACCTTCCTTGACGATCTTAGCATTCTTACGATGCAGACGCCGCTCTTGGTTCTTCTTCATTCTTGCTATCTGTTCTTCCAACCTACGAAGTCATCGGGTTTCGGTTTCACGTTACTTCCACAACCATCCAATTATGAACGCCCACATACCGTTTCTTGTACCTCTTGTCCTTGTCCACGTCACCCGTAGGTGCGAGATTATCGGCAAGTGTAGCTTCTTCCTCCAGTATTTGCCTGGCACGCACATAAGCACGTATGACGGCAGGATCGCGGATGATTTCTGTCTGCCATTCGTCATCGACCTGAATTCGGGAATGAATTAAGTTCCGAGCTTGAAAGAGGTAGACAACAAACCAGTCGCTTAATCCGGAGAACTTTACGACTGTCATTCGGTCCCAAACTCATTTCCCGCTCCCGTTCCAACGAAGAGCCGCGGCTGAAAGCCGGCGATGCAGGACCAGGACCAATCGGTACTGGTGACATCACAGGAGAAAAGGGTGTCTCATTCCTGAGTGAAGCTTGCCGTTGTACTTTCTTGACTTCAGCAGTAGCAGGGACTTCATCTTCTTCCGATAGCTGTGGTTCGTCCTTCCTGCTCAATGAATCGAACTGAGCCTTCCATATCCGCTCGATCTCAGATTTATAAATCTGCTGCTGTTCGGCAACATTGTAACGGTGTGCGGACTTTGGTCTGTTATCTGCCTCGGCTGATAAAAAAAATTAGTTGGTTGGTTGTGGCACAAGAGAATAATCAAACTTACCCAGTTTCTGTTCATAATCTTCGCCCGCTTTCACAAAAATATCCTTCATGGAGATGCGAATGAAACTGAAGGCTTCTCCGCGCCCAGTAGGGTCACCTTCACCATGCAACCGAAGCATGGCTTTAGCCTGGGTGGCGAATAGGAAATTTTTTGTCGTGATCCAAGGAGCGAGTTGTTGTTCAACGGAGAGCTTCGTCTCGCCTTCGTCATCCTCCGCGGTTTCAGCGGTTTGAGTATAGCCGGAGTCTTGGAGATGGCGTTGCCCGACTTGCATGCTCTCCATCAATACGACTTGCTCGGGACCCACCATCTTCAGCATATCCACATCACTAGGGATAGTTACGGTAGATTTGAGACGCCAAAAACCTTGATGAGGACCGCGCCTGTGATACTCCATAAATTCCTTCAGCCTTTGCCGCATCTGGAGTTCATTTTGATCGGGAAAGTACTTCATCAATCTTGATATTTTTAGCCGCTCCTCGCTGCTCTTCCTCAGGAGTTTGAAGGCAATGATTTGTAAGCGATACTTGATGGTGTTAGTGATTTTCCGAGAATGTGGCCCTGGTACCTCGGTAACAGGGTACGTCTGCCCGATCACGAACAGGTTCTTGATCTCACGCAAGTAGTACCGAGTCTCGCCTTTCGTGGTGCTCCTAATATTTAATTAATGCATTTACCTGATCGGTGAAATTAGAGAACCGTACCTAACGGCTAGGAAGTCTGTGGGATAGGGTTTGTGGCGGAAAAGTGGCGCCCGCACTAGATTGTTGTACAGTGCCGGAAATGTTTGGCCGGGATAGACATAGCCGAACTTCATGAAAGGCGACTCATCTTGCGGCTCGAGGACAAACGGTACTCCAAGGTCAAGCTGAACAAGTCAATTCAATTGTGTGCCCTGACTCATCATTTGATCCGTACCTTCGGCATGTAGTCGTCCTTCTCGTCTTTCTTACGATAGTAGTTCACCAGCGCGCTACCCATGCCGAAGTTTGGCACAATTGGCGGATGTTCTTCCTAAAGGATTTCTCGCTATATCCGATTCCGTCAGGTAAGAGACGAAGAAGACTCACGGAATACTCCCATAGGACGAAATTACTAGTGTCCTTGAGGCTCAAGTCTGTCGTACGATGTAACCCCTCGCCGATATTGCCACCCTTACCAACCTTGCGGCCCGCTTTGTCCTTTTTCTTCTTCGCCGTGCGCACTTTGCTAAAGCGGATATCAATATTGGTTGGAAACTGCAAGGCGGGCCGGTGGAATGAGCGGGCTTCCTGCTTCGAAAGCCTTGTCTTGTACTGATTAAGAAGATAGATAAGAAGATAACTACAGCCAATGCTGAAATACATTCACGTACAAATGGAAGTTGGAGCTTCTGAGCGGGATAGGCATGCTCGACGACAAGTTGTCCAAATGTCTGACGCACGCGGTGACGACCACCTTCTTTCGACACCTCGTAAAAGTGGTCATTAGACAGGTTAAATTTATCGCGGATTTGAGCATCATGCGCTCTGATACGCTTTTTTGGTCTGACGGTCTCTATAATTGACATCACGTATTAGCAAAAGTACCCGTAACAACAGTAAGCTAAAGGAACTACCTTGAGGATGGTCTTCTACGATATCCTCCTCATTAAGTTCTAGTTGAATGAAATCGCGGAAAGGAGCATTTCGGCTCCAGATAATGCTCTGCGTCCAAGCACCCGACTCCAGAGCTTTGTTGACCGGAGTAGTGAGATTATTGTCTTCCAGAGTGGATGGCGTAGCTGTGTGGCTCGGCTCGTACACAATCTCATCCTCCCAATTAGACAGCAGCACCAAATCAAAACTTCTATCGTGCAAAGGAAGAGTTACAGGCACATCTGATTTTTCCCGCTCCTATGCATGATGAGGGAGTTAAAAGGAGCACCCGTGATTGGTACTCACCTCGAGAGCACGCAGCAAGTCATGTTCGATGCTGCCCGCCGACATAACTTCCTCCACGCGTTTGTTCTCGACCTGCCTCTTGGTGTCACCGACTACGGTATCAAGGAAGCCCCTTGGAATGTCGCGTTTCCGAGGGTAGATACTCTCAGCTATACAGCAGTTAACATCCTTGAAAATTCCGTGGTATAATTCATACCCTGCAAGGGCCTCTTTGTTATCCTCGATTTCTTGACCGTGTACCCTTTGAATAACTCTGAGAAATCAAGGACCTTGTCCTTCTCGAAGGCTGGAAATCGTTCATAAACAGTTTTTGGCCTCTCCACCAGCCGCTTCACTACCCTGACACGCTTCTCCGTAGGACGCATGCCGACAGGGGATTGAACCTCCATCTTTACAAAATCTTCCGGCATTTCGGTTTCAAATTCCTTATCCACTTCATCCTCGAAGTCCTCTCCCTGATCTGCACCGACGGCGTCGTCGTCGTCCCACTTGTCATTGTAAATCTGTTTAGCATCCAAGGAAGACAATCCGGATATACCAAGGCTGTTAGGAAGATCGCCTGTAGAGAGGGATAGGCCTGACAGAACGCTATTCAAAGAGAATCCTGTCAGTGTTGAAATCACTGAATCTTCATCCTGTATTTGCTGTGAAAAGCCACTTGCTAAGGCATGGACCCGAAACTCACTTGGTTTGCCATGTCCTTCAACGACTGCTTGTGTGGATACTGCTGTGTAGGATATTATCCTTTTCTTTACGAGCAAATGAACGAACCCCGTGAGTATTTTGACAGACGTAGCACACAAGTTGGGGCGTACAGACGTCGTCGTACAAAGTCCGGTGGATGCGAGAGTACTAAGTCGATATTGCTTTATAGCTGCTTACAAATATTGCTCGCAATTGAAAGGCAATTCCGTGTCGGCACTTGGCCACGTCCTTCATGATTCTGACTACTATGTCCATGAGTAAAGAGGTCGCCAAAAGCATTGAGGTAAGTACCAGCCGCAACTGTTACGCGTGCTAGATGCAAAGCAATGTATAGGACTTCCGTGCAAAGGTTGCGGAGACTGCAGAAGGCATCGTCTTCCGCGTGTTCCCAAACAAGGTGGGTTATTTACCGTGTCCTTTCTGGCTTGTTGCTCATGTTCACTGTAGATAATGTGTGTTATAATTTCCTTTGCTTCCCCCCTTTTCTCACCTATATACAGTGAACTTACGAGCCTGATCGAAGCTACAAATGCCAAAGACTCACCCTACCAAATATCTCAAGCGGCTGCATCCACAGACACTACCATTTACCCTCCACCGTCACCAGAGGCCAACGGTCCCTCATCTCACAAGCGTAAGCGCAATGAGGATGGAAGTGCCGCGCCCGCCCATGTGAACGAGACCGTCAATGCAAGATATCCAGAGCTTGTGCACGCCAACAAACTCATTTCGAAGCTGCATGAGACGGTAAAATTAGAGTGCGCACAACTATCCGACTCTTGTGTACGTACCTGGCCATTCATCCGGGCATTTTTTTGATCATCCAAAATCAAATAGGACAAAGTTAAATTATGGGTGAACTTGACCATGCCCAAGTACGTGCTATTCGGCTTCTCTTATTATCTGTATTTACGCGAGATTCAGGATCGAAGAGTGAGCCCGTTTCTCTTCCAGTGGGCCGCTTTTTGACGTCTTCCTTCGAATAGCGGTGACAACTTCGGTGAGTCAAAATATAGGTCTTATTTGTGATGGCTAAACTGAAATCTTCTGACACTTAAGGTGTTCAAATCCAAGAGGGTAAGTGATCATGGACTGGCCCTGTCATCATTGGTCTGACACTCTTTCAGAGGTTCTCAGTGAACTTCTCCGTTCGCAAGAAAGCGCGTATAACATACGCGATGCTGCCCGCCAACACCATCTGGCAAGAGCAAAGATTTGCTCCAAACTCATCAAGTACCCCCACGTAGAAGATTACGCAGTACGTGCCTCCTGTGTAGTCCAATCTTACACCACTGATAGGACTGTCGTTTAGCTGGGCTTAAAAGAGCATGACGAGAAGCAGTTCTTCTTTACTCGCCAGAACCTCATAGACATTCGTAATGTCTACGCTGTCCTTACTGATATCTTGCATAAAAATATTGCCAAGGCAGGTTTTCCGCATCATGCCATCGGTCTCTCCGCTCATGTTGTGTAGATTCGGGCACCGAAGGGCAACAATGGCGTCGGGCTATATTGATACACACGGATGTTCTTGAACTAGTATTCTTACCGTACCCATACTGATAATCACAAGAAGTTGTTGACATTCCGGTTGATGCATTCTTCCTGCTAACCAGTGACATCTATTAAATCCCAGGTATGTAACTTCTCAAGGTTCTACTTTTTCATCAGCTCGGTGGCAACAATGGCTTGTGTAGCCTTCGGCGCACAACTACACTGATATCGTTTTGAAGATGTTGAATCCATCAAGTGCAGTGCTCAGCACTGCACCTGGAATCTGTGGGTGCCAGTGAACTTCCTTGACATCCTTTTGACCTTGATGGACAAAGAGGAGTTGTGGTGGGACGTCTCGTGCACCATCAGGTGCGTCATTCATCGGTGTACCTACTTCGTCATCGTCCGGTTCGACCCCAAGATCCCAAAGGGTCACCTGGTCATCTGCGCCGGACGCAGCGAATATCGAGTCTTCGGTCGGGTGCCACTCGATAGATGTTATGGGGGCGGTATGCCATTTAAAAGAGGCAACGGGGCTAGGCACTATTGTTGTCCTTGACAACCCGTAAGCATGGACGTAACAAACAATTTGACCTGGACATACCCTTTTTTTTGGACATTGCGTAAATCCCAAACCTTGATTCCACCTTCATCACCACCACTAAGGAGGAGGTAACTAGTATTTCGATTCCAGCTAATGACATTCACGTCGCTCTCATGCGCTGGCTCGATTCCGGCCACACTTCGCCGTCCTTTACTCCGCACGTCCCATATCTGCACGCTGCAGTCCGCAGAGCATGATGCAAAAACAGTGGGTTCGAATGGGCTCCACTGCAAGTCTTCAACACTGGATGTATGTGACGTGAATGGCTGAGAAAGGGCGTTGAATCCCGATGGTGTAGTTGTCGTCAGGTATATCTTCGAGTGCACGTCTCCAGTGAGTAGACGTAGCGATGAGGGATTTGCGTTTCCTGATGAAGCCCAGTCCATTGCAAACCCTTCGGCGCGACCATGCGAGTTAATGGTGAAAGCTGGCTTATTGGTTCTCGACTTGTCCCATGAGTATCCCGGAACATCGAGAGACTCGATCAGTGGTCTGATGTCCCATATATGAACTTTGCCATTGTCGGCCCATGTTGCGGTAAAGTATGGCTGTGAAGCTGGAGGTAGAGGTGATGATGGGGGTAAGGGTTGGGCACGAACGCGGTTTACACCACCGTGATGAGGTACTGAACGGAATTCCAGTATAGCATCTTCATCGAGCGCATCGTCATCCTCCTCGTCTGAATCTGAATCATCTGCACGTGTCGATTTGTGAGAATCGAGTGGCGAAAACGAGTGGTCGTAATTACCTCCGTCTTTCTGCGTTCGATGTAGTGAGCTCATCTTGAAAACTGACAGTTCGTTTTTGCTTGCTTGATCTGCTTGTGTTCCAGCGACAAGGTATGCAGTTGCTGGATAATGCTGCCGCTCGTCCCCAAAACTGTCCCGGAGGACGTCAAATGACAAACAAGGCCATGTTACATTCATTGAATGGCGCATGATATATACTGAATCGTCAGGCTCCAATATCTCGTCCTTTCCAAGGACATGTGTTCCGGGGATAAATGCCTCTGGAGCAGGAGGCAGTTCCTCGGATTCTTCGATGGCGGGCATGAATTCATCAACATCCATCCCTGAACAACTTTGCCTGTCAGTTCCGCTTTGAAACAACATTAAAAGCACTATCACGCACCATCTTCGCCATCCACGACCTCTCCATCAACCACCTCCTCTTCCGATTCGATTTCATCCTCCCAAGCATCCTCGAACTCACCGATATCATTTACTTCATTCTCATCGCGCTTAGCCCCACTTCCGGAGGCCTTCGCGAATGCTTGGCCGTCTGTTTCCCTATCGGATGCGCTTCGTTTAGACATCTTGGATTGAGGCTGCTTTCCTCGCAATGATGGCTCAGATCTCAAAATTATCGAGCACGTGGTTAGACAGTTGATTACGTAAGTAATTCAAGCCGGATGTCCTGTCTAGCTGACCCTAGCAACTTGAACAATTCCCTACAGCTCGGATGTCGTCTTCAGGAACTGTAAAGGTCTTCACAGGTATCGCAGTAAACGAGCTGCGCGATACTGTATTACTGATACTTTCAAACAGTGCCTGACTGGTTACTAATCGGCATGAAGTTTGCGCGTCATCCCGGCGAGCCTAACACTACCTGACAGCCTTACAAATGATCCCTTCATGCCACCATGCCGAGCATTGATGGTGACCTGGCACCACAAACATTCGACTTTGCACCTTGGGAATTATTAATACGCCTTTGCTAAGCAAAAAGACACGTAGGTATCTTATAGGACGACGCGCGTACCCAAGTACGTGTATCCTGGATTGCCCAGCCGGCATGAAGTACTGTAGTGGCTTGCTATAAATACAGACCACGGTTTAGCATGACATTCTTCATAAACTCCACTCCAAGCTACTTCTATTCAAATTTCAAGCAATCATGTCTCTCCCTGAAGGGTGCGTGGGTTAACTAACTACTATGCTCTTTTTAATGATTTCATCTGGTATAGCTATGGATACATTCCGAGCTCATTGATCACCATAGGATGGGTCCTTGTCTGGCAGAGTATCATGGTTGGAAGATACCGCAAGAAAGCAGGGATCGAGTATCCTCAACGTGTGTTCAAGTGACTTCTTGCTCGGTCTAGACTCTTTGATACAGTGCACCACAGCGTATGCCGAGAAAGCTGAGGTGAAAGATTCTAATGCAGCCCTCCGTTTCAATTGCATGCAGCGTATGTTTTCACTAAGATCGTAGTTGTGTCACTTTTAATTCACCATTTATCTAGGTGCACACCAAAATACACTTGAATCGGCACCAGTGGTATTCGTTTCGTAAGTCTGCATTTCATTTGAGGAGAAGGTGACGCAAGACTGAGGTTGTCATCAGAACTGTCGTGGCGGGTCTGAAATACCCTGCCATAGCTGCTGCTATATGTGTTGCATATTCCTTTGGGCGCATCGTTTACACCATTGGATACAAGTCGGGCCAACCAAAGAGGGTTCGTTGCTTCGTCTTGTCGTAATACTCGACATCATCTCAATTGTTTTCACAGCGGAGGTATGGAAGTGCCGTCAGCAGTTTGTCATTACTTGGTAAGTGACATCATCATCATCTATGTCTTGCCTTCCCTCTCTTATCGTGTCTCTTTAGGACTCTTGTCGACCGCTACATATGTTGCTTTCCAACTCCTTCCGCCGTGTTGATGTCGATAACATCAATCATATCGCGATTGCTTTATCTCATTGAGACTCGATTCATGCAGTTTACCTTACGAAAGATGACCAAATATTAGCACGTTACTCAGTCCTCATTCTTTCCAGACGAGCTGATTGATCCGTGGCCTTTTCCATGAGGCGTGCCGCATGTGGCACATATATTTCCTCTGCTCTCTCCACTGACGCGCAATTTTTTAACAATTCATCCATCTGTGACGATATGATGACTCGCGGAAATGTATGGTCTTGTGCGTGTAGCCAGCGACTAGTGTCGCACTGACAGCTCATGCTGTGTGCTGCTACGCAAGTTAACCGCAATAATTTGTTGAGGTTCATTGTTGTTTCTGGTTCAATCACCACCTAATGTCGAACAAACATTGATTGGGTGCCATTTTGTCCCCCCGGCCAGGGTGATACATATTCGTTATCATCCCCAAAATCGGGTTTTATCCATGTCAAAGCGACCAAGTATGTAACATAATGGGAATGCCCCTGTGGATTTGGTAGCTGTGTAAGGCCACACCGTTGTCGTTCATCTACCGTGTTCATTAGCCTTTCCTTCCTCAACCATGTCCGAATCATCTCATCGTTTGCCCTTTCCAACCTCGTCCGAAGAATTTGCACTCCCATCAACATCGAGCACTGCATCTTCCACGCCAACCGACGATGGACTGCCGAATCCACTATTCTTGAGACTGCGACGACCGACATTACTCAACAAGTCATCGTACTATTCAGACAAAAGAATACAAAGTCCATTGGCAATTTCATTCACTGTGCCCTCCAGAAGACGAGGCAGCAATGGTGAAGAATCAGAAAGCGACCGAGAGAGAATGTGGTCTGAAAGCTCTCCATCAAGCAGTTCAGGAAATCCAACGCCCCCAATTAATCTTCCACTAGAAGGAGATGACGACAGCAACGCTAGCACACGCAGTGGCGGGCCATGTCCCTCAACGCCGCCGCCAAGTCGTAGTCGGAGCACCAATACACTACTGGCAGCCGACGCTGTAGAAACGCCTATCCCAATACTGCGCCGTCCCACTTATCCAGTAAGTGCTATGCTGCATAGTTGTTTTCGTATGCTAGTATTAATCTCGCGTGTAGCTGAAGCCTCCGCGCATATTGAATCTGCTAGCAGAACCACGTCCAGAAGAAGACGAACTTCAATCTGAAGCAGCTTTCCAACGCCTGCTGGCATCATACTCTGGCCTCCCCTCGCAACCTCGCACACCTCGTGCACCCTCAGACCGTGGTCGCTACCCTGAAGAAGTTGGCCACGAGGATTCGCACGAGGATCCTTTGAGTGACGACGATGAGGACGACGACGTCCAGGGCCTCTTTGCTTTTGATACACAGAACGAGTCAATTAACGTCAAGCCTTGTACCCCTGCTCAGAGTGTAAGCGGTGATGATTTGAGCATGTCTCTGGCAGAAAGTCCGATGGGAGTAGCCATGGATATAGATCCCGTATGTTTTCACTATCTCATTTGTTATCTGTTCCTAACCGCCGGACAGCCCATGGTATCTCCCTCCATCACTTCCACACCCATGTCCAATCAATGGCGATATACGCCACCACCAACTACAAGCGCTGTGCGCTCGAACAAGCGTAAACGTAAGGTTTTCGCACATCATTCAGAGGTATCACATTAACACCTCGTGGCAGTGGACGATCGATATGATCCATATCCTACATCTGCGAAACGCCGTGCTGTATCGCCTTCCATATCGTACTTGCGAGAAACACACCCCTCGCTTGTGTCATACCCTCGGACACCTACTTCCAGGCCACCTGTCCCAATTCCTCTTTCTATCCCTTCATCCAATTCCAGTACTTCAGCCACTTCATCGCCCACCGTCACCTCCAGTTACCCCTTCCAAGCTTACCCGAGCTCACGCCAGGTGAACCTAGGAACCATGAGCTTATCTTCTAGCCCCGTACTTCGGCCTTCTTTAGGGCTTGTGAGTCCGATTTTACGGCCGATTCTACGGACACGGAGAGGAGCCGATGGCGAGGAAAGAGAGATCGAGGGTGCAGGTGAAGCCGTGAATGGATTGTCACTGGGCTGAGTGACCGTAAAGGGCACCTTAAGTGGCATGCAGAATATTAATTCTGGTTGCTTTATCTGCATTTACTGATCCAGCTTGGCAACTTGAAGTTGCGCAAACTGCGCGGGCATTTTGCTTCCACGCACGCTCAAATCGGACTGCTTTCCAAGGTGTTTGAAGCCCTTATTCTATACCATCTGACTGATGGGCTGATACATCTCACTGCCAAGCTGTCCCGCATTGCGCAATTGCCTTGGCAAGTTGGTTCAGGTGTTTCTCGCACACTACTACATATAGCATCACGTGATATATTGGAATAAAGGCTTCTCTTCGCCCACGATGCATACTTTTTATATCTAATCTTCCGTCTATTCGCTTCAAGCGAACCCGGCAGGAACCGTATCACCTCTCGAAAGACGCGCCCAGGGTCCTATATAAATATGTCTTCAACTCCCAAGCTCACCAAGCGCCAAAAAAAGGGTATTGCTTTCCGCGAGGGCAAAGGCAAAGCAAAAAAACAAGGAGACCTAGAGCACGATGTCCCTATTCTCGAACTTCAGGACCTTATTGACGGTCGGGCTAGCGGTGAGGAGGGCGGGGAAGGCGCTCAAGGGAGTGTTGGGGGGAAAGGGAAGGGAAGGGAAGAGATCGTGGTTCAAAAGGACGGAGAGAAAAAAGGGTTGGTGGTGGCAACGAAAAAGAGAAAGAGGGAAGTTACGGAAGATGCACAAGGAACCGGAGATCTAGAGGGAGAGGACGGGCAGTCGGGGAGGCAGAAAGTTAAGAGAACGAAGGGAGACGACAAGACTGTTCCAGAGGATGCAGAGGAGGTTGAGCAGGGAGAGTCAAAAACTGAAAAATCAAAACAACGTTTTATTCTGTTTCTTGGTATGATCGAACATCTTGAGGAGTCCTTCCACTCATTGACGCCTTGACCTCAGGAAATCTTAAATATACCACCACCTTAGAATCGATACAAGCTCACTTCGCAGCATGCGGTAAGTCATTAATGTAGTAATCTGTACAAGGAAGTTTTAACATGGGCACTCAGATCCACCACCCACTGTCCGTTTACTTGTACCTAAACCAGCTGCCAATAAACCACCTTCGAGACCCGCGGTCAAATCCAAGGGATGCGCTTTTCTCGAATTCAAACATCGCAATGCTCTTCAGCAGGGTCTCAAGCTCCATCACTCCAGTTTAGATGGTCGTCAGATCAACGTTGAACTTACTGCTGGCGGCGGTGGCAAGGGCGAAGCAAGGCTATCGAAGTTGAAGGCGCGGAACAAAGAATTGGAGAGTCAACGAGTGAGCCATGTTTCTAGTGTAGCCTACTTAGTGCTAAGTAACTTAATTGCACAGCAAAAACAACTTCAGAAGAAAGCCAAGCCAAAGGGTGAAGAGCCAGCGTCTGGAATGGACGGAGCAAAGAGATTCTCCTCAACATCAGGCGCCGATCAGGAGGTGCAGAAAAAGCGGACATGGACGGTCGGTGACACGGAAGACTCCACGACACATCGCGGGGGAAAGAAGCATGCGAAGGCTGGTAAAGCAAAGCGGACCAAAAGTAAAGATTGGGGTACTGGCGTTAATGCCATTCCTGTTGGCTGAAGTTTCATTCTATAGACCGTTCTGTGACCCCTTGCTATGCTGTTGGACATTAAATTGTGTTGTGAATATCGTCTCAGTAAATATGTGACAAAACGGCGCTCAGCGTCCAATCACGAGACAAGAATGAAGATAAGGAACTAGTGAAGCAGTTTAGAGCTCGCATGTTGTATTTCTCGAAAAAGACACTCACGAAGACAATCAACACGCCAAAGACCTTGAGCATCAGCCAGCGATTGCTCGAGATGCTCGCATAATACTTGAGCAGCTCTCTCTGCGCACCACTCACATTTGACGCGATGTCCACGGTGTCTGCGTCAATACGTTGTACTGTTTCTCGTTGCTCGGCAACCATATTGGCCAGTTGAGTGAATATTTGTCCTAGTTCTGCAATTGTCGATTCGATGGATTCTATGGCTGTTGATCTCGATTGGATATACGAGTCCTAGAAGTCCTTCAGTATAAGGTGTAATTGAGCAGCACTCAATTGAATTACCTGTTGTTCTATTTGCTGCATTTGCATGAATGCATTGCCTCCGTGCTTTGTTGAGCCTTCCTCGGCTGAATCAAGGTCCAATGCAAGGACGTCTTCGTTCTGAACAGCTCGGCCTTTGCCTTTGGAGTTAGGTCGACTTCCGTCGCCCATAGGGTCCTGTCTCCCATTCAGAAGTAGCGAACCTTGAAGGCGAATTAGTCGTAAGGGCTCGGTTATGCACCAATAGTGACTTACTCGGTGGAGCCTGGTGGGTAGCGGCTGCCGTAGAGAACATGAACTGCTCTGTACGATCCTTGCTTTCTTTCATATTCTAGAACTACATTTAGCCTAAGTTGCTGTCACGCGGTTGAGCGGCTCACTTGTGTCCTAACTTCCAGAACATCCTTGAAGCTCATGCTTGTATTTGCCAGCTTGCTCTGCAGCATCATGACGACATTGTGGTTATGTTCCTCAATTTGTTTTCCCTCTGAAGATTTCGATGCTTGTGCGTTCCGTTGTTTGACATAGGATTGCAGTGCGGCTATTTGCCTGTTTATGTTTGCAATGTCTTGTTTGATGATGAATGTCAGTTCCTGGAAGACCCACGTTAGCGTAGTGCGGACACGTCGACGAAGAGACATACGCTAATCTCCACTGGTCTGTCGTCAAACAGTGTCTTCCGTTTCGCGACTGGAAGCTGGTCAATAAACGCAAGTGAATAACAAAACTGTACACTTACGCTGCGCAAGCTTTCCTAGCTTTATGGTAGTGCTGCTAATATCTTTCCCAATGGCGGAGGCCATGCGCGAAAACTCGCTTTTTGCGTCCCTATTACTGTGTGATTGAAGCAACCTCTGTTTCGCCTCAGCAGTTCGAGGTGGTACAGCGGACCTGCTTCGTATGGACTCGACGCATGAACGAAACTCATGTGTTCTGTCTTGTATTGCCATGGCGGTGAAATGAACTTGTGTATCTATAAGAGAGGAATAAGGTATTAAATATGGATGATGAGTGGTCAGTGGTATGAGGAAGGGTTGTAAACACTGGCTACGGCCGGACACAGTGCCATTCGGCCGGGCATCAATGTTAATTATTACGTAAGACTTGGATCATACTTGATGCTGATCGGAGTGTCTGAAGTGTGTATGCTGCGTTCTATCGCTATTCGAAGTAACAATATCGTCAAGAGTAAGCCAGCCGGTGTCCTCTGCTCTCATCGTTACCTGCGTAACACTCTTTTATGACTAGATACGACGTTAGCCCTCAACTGTGGTGGAACAAGTTTTATTATAATATACCTAGATACGACGTTAGCCTGGGCAGTAGTCAGTATCTAGCGGCGTGTCGAATAACAAGAATGGCTTACCCTCAACTGTGGTGGAACAAGTTGAGGGAAGGTGAGAACGTGAAGGGGTATATGTACTGTAGTTCGAATTCCAAAGTTCCAAAGTCACAACTCCGCTTATCTACGTCGGCATGCGCCTAGCGCCAACACTCCTCCTCGACGTGATAAGCAACTCCTCCTCGATTCATCACTGTAGACCCATGCAAGCTCGTAATCGTTCGAAGTCTTTTCTGGGGAGCGCCTTTGTGAAGATGTCCGCGGCGTTATTGAGGGATCGGACGTAAAGCAGTTTAAGCTGACGGTGAGCAACGCGTTCGCGGATTGAGTGTACAGCGATGTCGATGTGTTTTACTTTAGAGTGATAGGATGCGTCTTCGGAGAGGGTAATTCCTCCAGTGTTATCGCACAAAAGGGGGGTTGCTGAGGGTTGTGCGAAATTGAGTTCAAGCAGAAGAGTGCGTATCCAGGTAAGCTCCTTTGCTGCATCCGAAGCTGCGACATATTCGGCTTCACAGGTCGACAAAGACACTGTCTTTTGTTGTTTCGCGCTCCAAGTCACCATTCCGCTGCCCAGAGTGAAGCAATAGCCGCTCACTGAACGCCTCGTATCGGGACAGTTAGCAAAATCGCTGTCCGTGTAGCCCAGCAGGCGCGCAGGGTGCTCTCCACCGAGGACGAGTTGGATAGTACGAGTGCCTTTAAGGTATCGTGCGACGCGTTTTGCTGCTTCCCAATGGACGGGTCCATAACAGTCTAGATGTCGACATAGCTGTTGGACAGCGTGCGCAATGTCGGGGCGTGTGCCTATTGCGAGATACATCAGGGAGCCTACTAGTGAGCGGTAGGGTGTACGGGACATAAGTTCGCGTTGGGCGTCCGTTGACGGAGCATGTGTACGACGAGAGAGGTGGAGGCCTGATTCCATTGGAGTGGACACTGGGGCAGCATTAGTTAGACCGAATTGTGTTACGATACGGTCAATGAGAGCGGTTTGAGATAAACGTATAGTGCGATTGGGACGGTCACGCTCAAGAGCGATACCTAAGCAGAAACGTGCCTCCCCCAGGTCGGATACAGTCCACTTGGTGCGAAGCTGGGACTTGAAGTCAGAAATGACAGACTTGGTACTACCCACAGTGAGGAAATCGTCTACATGAACGGCGACGAGGAGGATCCCAAGGTCAGTCTTGCGGTAGTAAATACAGTGTTCGCATTTGAGACGGATGAAACCCCAGGATAGCATAGCCTCATTCATCGTGCGGTTCCAGACAAGCCCGCCTTGTTTCATGCCGTAGAGACCCTTTTGAAGCTCCCAGACCCAATCTTCTTTACCAGGCTCGAGGAATCCTTCGGGCTGGTGCATGTAGCACACTTCGTCGGATTCGAGTAAGCCATGGAGGAAAGCGGTCTTGATATCGAGCTGATCGATCTCCCAGTCGAGGGCTGCGCCGATGTGAGTAAGAATACGGAACGATTCGAGACGTGCGGTAGGCGCCGAGGTTTTGGTGTAATCCTGGCCCCAAACGGCTGAATACCCTCGACATACATAACGTGCTTTGAAGCGAGCAGGGTTGCCGTGTTGGTCTCGTTTGAGCTTAAAAACAGGTCGTCCACGCATGATTTTCCGGCCTGGAGGAATGGCTGAACGAGGTACGAGTTTGTAGACTCCGAGTTCCTTAAGAGAGTCGAATTCGTCTTTGAGGGCCGCAGTCCATTGAGGAGCGTGCGCCGACGCCATGGCTTCTGTGTAGGTGGACGGGTCGTCGGGAAGTTCGTGCTCCAAGTTGTCTGGCATGGCTGCAAATACGTCTGCTAAGGCTGCAAACTCCTCCTGAGAGAATACAGCGGCCAATGCTTCCTCAGAAGGGTGCTCATTAGATGATAATGCACGTAAACGGTCGGCAGCCATGAGAGAATCTATAGCAGCTCGTTGAGTAGAAGACACATACGGCTTACCATCCAGGGCGCATTGACGTTCGGAAGGGATAGGAACTCGTGAGGAACGACGTGGCAGATCTGGAGGTAGAGTTGGTTGCACAGTGGCATGGGATGAGGGGGCGTCAACATCGTGAACTTCTTCAATAGAGACTGTCGGTCGTTGAGGAATAGAGGGCATGGGAAGTGCAGGTGACGTGGTTAACGAGGAAGTGGGGGCAGTGCCGTGTTGATGCGATTCTATGAAAGAAACGTGATAAGAGACAAAAACTTTGTGTGATTGACGATGATAACATCGGTACGCTTTTGAGTCAAGAGAATAACCGATCAACACACACTCAACCGAGCGACTAAACACCTTAGGGTTATGTCGGTTTTGAATGAGCACGAAGGCTCTGCAGCCGACTTCACGTAGGTGAGAAAGATCGGGTTTGTGCCCATACCAGCGTTCAAACGGGGTATGCCCCCCTTGTGATGTTACGGGGGTTCGGTTAGATAGGTAGCACGCTGTGAGGACGAACTCATCCCATCTGTTGACTGGTACGTTGCATGCAGAGCGCATAGCGCGGGCTTTACCCATGAGCGTTCGATGAAGGCGTTCAACACGGCCATTTTGTGCAGAAGTGTATGGTGCGGTGAACTGGTGTTGAGTACCACGCGAGAGGAGCCACTCACGCATGGATTCGGACTTCAGTTCCCCGTTGTCAGAACGATAAGTCCCGACTTTGGTGTTGGACTCGGTTTCGCGTGCGAGTGCCCATGCTTGGAGGGCAGGAAAGGCGTCGGACTTAGATGCAAGAGGTATGGCCCATGAATAGGACGAATGATCGTCAATAATGTCCATGATGTATCTATTACCAGAGGCAGAAACAGAATCGGGATGTTCCATTAAGTCAACATGCACAATGCCTAGCTTTCTCTCCGCTCTGACCCCTTGACGTACTTTCGGGACGCTAGTTCGAGTCTGCTTCCCGAGAATACAATCGTCACATTTCGGTGGGATGTGAGAAAGGTCAATGGGCATACCAATAGCGTTGCCAGAGCGAGCGAGATCATAAACAGCACGATAGTTAGCGTGCCCAAGACGGCGATGCCAGGACTGAAGGTTTGGCTTCTGGTGGGCCATATACGCATGTTCAGCCGAGAGTTGTCCTCCGGACAGAGCATAGAGGCGACGTGAGGTAAGAGTACCTGAAAGCATGCGATTACCATTGCGGGACTGGACCCAGCAGGTGTTGGCATCGAATGACGCAATGCATCGATGAGCTGCACAAAGGGCAGAGACCGATATGAGTCGAACCATGGCCCCGGGGATGAAGAGGACGTTCTCGAGAGTGATATGAATGCCTCTCGCAACGATGAGGCGCAAAGTGCCCACTCCGACGGCCTGAATAGAAGAGCCACCAACACCATTGACCGAACGAGGAGGAATAGGACGAAGATGGAAGAAGTCCCCCTCGTCATTGCTTATATGCACAGAGGCGCCACTGTCAAGGAATAGTGGAACGACAGATGGGTCTACGATGGTATGCTGCCGTTGGTTGGGAGCTCTATAAGTTATCCCAGCGAAGTCGACGGGACGCGTGTTAGAACGCCAATCGAGGCTGGTGATGAGGGAATCAACAGAGGCAAGCAAAGTAGTATACTCGTCTTCTCCCACGTCAGATAATTCGCGTATGAAGGCAGGTGTGATGGAGTCGCTGGCAAGACCCGCGAATTCTGTGGATGAGGCGGGAGGATCAGATGGCTCGGGCGCTGAAGCGACATAGATGGCCTGATGACTCTCACTATCGAGCAAGTAAGCTCGGCCATTGGTGTCATAGCGCAGACCACCTGGTTTGCCAGTGGCTGCAGTGGACTTGTTGGACGAGGACTTGCCTGTGGTGGATGACTTGCCTGCGGTGGACGGAGCTTTGCCCTCACGAGCTGCGCGCTTACGAGCGAGGACTTCGTCCCGTTTGCCTTCCATGGCACCACCCTTTCCGAAACAATCACGAGTGTGGTGGCTGGTGTTGCCACAGGTGCCACAAGGTACGCGTTCGCGATTACCACCCCCCTTGCCGGTGGCAGCTAAGGCGACATCTCCTCCTTTAGTCTTCTCGGTATCGAGGAGCTGTTGCTCGACGTCGAGACGCGAGCGAATGTTGGAAGGACCGTAAGGGTTGGTGGAAGTACTGGTGGCAAGCGCGTCAGCTATATGATTACGGACGTGGGGGAGATCTTCCGCCATGGCATTTAGCATCATGATGGTAAGAAAATCTTCCTCCTTCGGTATACCGATCGCGTAGATACGGCGTACGAGTTCATTGAGTAGCGTACTAGTGGTAGAGAGTCGCTCAGAACGAAGATATTTGACTGCGAGAGCTTGTTGTATGAGAAGGATTTGAGCGATCGGGCCTACTTTCTCGTGGCGGGATTTGAGTGCGTCCCATGCGAGGTGTGCATTAGTGTAGCTGCGAAGGAACTCTTGCTCCTCAGGACTGGATCGGGTGCGCAAGGCAGCCACGATACACAGGTTATTGAGGTCCCAATGACCCGTACTGGAAGGGTCCAGAGACGGATCAGGGCGAGCAACGAGACCCAGAATATAACCCCCCCCATGTTTGAGTAAGAGGTAATTTTGCATACGGTCAGACCAGGTGCCCCAATTGTTCTTGCTTCGGTCGAGAACTTCAATCTTGTCTAAGTCCGTTTGGCTTAACGTAATGGCCGTGATAGAAGCACGAAGGGAAGACATGGAGACTGAGGGTGAAACCACAGATGGCGGACTGAGGGAAGCGCTTTTAGCGCCAGAGCTCTTAGAGCGGGTATGGGCAGTAGTGGAAGGCATAAGAACAAGAGTCGGGAAATTGAAATGAGCTATGCGCAGGTATTTATACTCCTGAGCGACAGCAAGTGATTCGCTTCGGCCTAAGAAGGTAGATTAAACGTTACAATGACGTCGATAGATGTTGATAGGATCCCCGAGGGTTTAATAACCCGGCGGGTTCGTTCCGGAGGCTCGTCGATGTACCTAGTTGGTAATTCCGCTCCTCGATTTACGAGAGAGCAGGGCTCATAACCTTTTATGACTAGATACGACGTTAGCCCTCAACTGTGGTGGAACAAGTTTTATTATAATATACCTAGATACGACGTTAGCCTGGGCAGTAGTCAGTATCTAGCGGCGTGTCGAATAACAAGAATGGCTTACCCTCAACTGTGGTGGAACAAGTTGAGGGAAGGTGAGAACGTGAAGGGGTATATGTACTGTAGTTCGAATTCCAAAGTTCCAAAGTCACAACTCCGCTTATCTACGTCGGCATGCGCCTAGCGCCAACACACTCACTCCACTACCTCCCTTCTCACTGCAAAGTTCACAATGCTGTCATTACCCTCTACCCCACCCCCAAAATCAAAAATTCTCGTCTTTGGGGCAGGCAATTTTGGAAGCTGTTTGGCAGACCATCTCGGAAACTCAGACCATGCAGTATTCATGTGGTCTCGAGAAGCTCGTTTCGTGGAATACTTTAACAAGAATCAGCGGAACCCAGACTACCTGAAAGATCACGAATTTTCAACGAATATTCGTGCTGTTGGCCCAGAGGTTCCCAGCAAGGAGATGATGAAACAGATGGATGTTCTACTTTTTGCAATACCAACGCAAGCCGTCAGGTGAATGTCTCGTGGACCTGTTCCAGATTCCGTAGTTTATTTAGGATCGGAACCAACAGAGAAACGCTTATTAAACTACAACACGGCTTCGACCGCGCAAACTTGCCTTTGATGATTTTCGTCAACAAAGGTATTGAAACAGGCACGCAGGCACTAACGCTCGAGATCATTGCTGATACTTGCGGAAGTGAGATTGCGCGCGCGGCAACTTTTATTGTAAGCGTTGTCTTGTACTGATTTCCGTAGTCGTGACTCTGGTAGTCTGGACCGTCATTTGCAAAGGAAAGTACGTTCGGATTTTGAAACGAACCATGCCTCCTCCTGAGAAGAATCCCAAGTTGTTTGCAGGCAACCGACTTCTGTTTCTGTCGCGTCTTTGACAGAATCACAAGCAAGGAAAGCATCAGAGATATTTCATCAGCCGTGGTTCCGGTGGTAGGACTTACCCTATTCCAATCTTGGCAGTATGGTTCAAAGTGCCCCACAGTTACACTGGATCTGATCCGATAGGATTAGAACTTGCAGGCGCCCTTAAAAACGTTTACGCTATCGCAACAGGCCTCGCCGATGGACTCGGATTTGAGAATAACACGAGAGCCGGTGGGTTTGTTACCTTGCTCAAATCAGAAGCCCACTTATAGCTGAATGATAAGGTCTTATTACTCGCGGCCTCGCCGAAATGACGCGAATCGGAACCGCGTACGGAGCGTCACCACTGACGTTCTTAGGGCTTGCGGGTGTAGGAGACCTGTTTCTTACGTGTAGTTCGCCGACCAGTCGTAATTACACCGTGGGTTATCGACTAGGTAAAGGAGAGCCGCTGGAAGATATTATCAAGACGCTTGGTAGTGTAGCCGAGGGAGTTACGACAGTGAAGGGATTGAAGAAGATTATCGATGAGATGCAAGTGTCCGCGCCTCTTGCGAATGGGGTGCGTGATGGGATCTGCCGTATCTTTCCTTTATCTTTCAGCTAAAAACATTCTCGCTCGCCCGATTGTGACCACAGATATATTCTCTTCTCTATGAAGGTGAGTTCAGATGAGAGCCTGATATGCCTAATCTGAATGTCTCGTGCAGGAAAAGACCTGCATGAAGGTATACAAGAATTAATGTGTCGCCCGCCGTCACGCGAACTGGACCTTCCGGAGAAGGCAGGGGAGCCTGCCAAAAGGCTGATGCAGAAGCTCGGATTGGACGTATGAACCTTTTCATATACATAGTTCAAGTGACTATTGAAAGTCTCGAGCAAGGCTCCCGTTTCCGTATAGCATGTGATCGTGACATCTTCCTAGAATGGAATGTTACATCCGGTGCCTAGGTTAATGACCCACGCGCCGGCGTATACGTAGGCTACGCGGGCCACGACTGACTATCCTCCACGTCCAATATTTTATTTGATTGTAGTCAGATCTTTTGTCGTCTGCAAACCTGGCATGAGGTGATCCACAGATCGGATGGACCGGAGGTGATCGGCATAAGAATATACTATGTACTTTGAAATTACGTAAGCGTATCCAAGTAAATATTTTCGCACGCATTTTTTTTTACTTTTTTTGTAGGGGCGCGCATTCCGAAAGCCGATTCAAGCCAAAGTTGAGGTCGACGTGTCTAAGCTATCTTTTCTTCCTTTCGCTCACTTTCTCAGATCTACCCTCGGTTCATTCTGCGTAGCCCTATTTGTTCTTTTTCTTCTATCCATTAGATTCACTGTAGGATTTCCAACATGGTCTCACAGCTCTGGACCGCTTGCTCTGAGGGAAACCTCGAAACAGTCCTTGGCATACTCAACGATGCATCTTCGGTCGATATCGAGATCAGAGGTGTGTTGCTTGCATTTTTAATTTTATACTACCACGCTTGCAGAAACTTAATATCAATTCCTTTGTCTTCACCTGTAATTCTCTTACAGATCATACTGGGTCCACCCCCCTCATCGAAGCAGTCAAGAACGGACATGTTGATGTAGTGAAGGTGCTACTCGACCGAGGTAATATAATTCACGCGTCAAGCTGCGATTATCTCATCGATTGTATAATCAGGTGCTGATCCTTCTTTTGCATCTGTGCATGGTCGGCCAGAAATGTATACATCTGATGCTGCGATCTTGGAGCTATTCAACAATGCCCAAAACAAGCCTGCACCCAATGGTGTACCTGCGCAAGACCAAGGCTACACCCAGGATTCGCTGGTTAATCCTGCGAAGCCCTACTATCCTGTCCCCGCTGGACCTTATGCTTATTATCCAGGCGTACCCCCTATGCCGACATTGCCCGATGGCTCTCCTGCGTATTATCCGCAGCCCCCCATGCAAATGGGTGAAAACGGAGGTTTTGGAAACCTCCCCCCACCGGAAGTAGCACGTTTCATTCCTTGCAGATACTTCCCTGCTTGTCGTTACGGTGCTTCTTGTCTCTTTGCGCATCCTCAAGCTGGCCCGTATTATTCTGCTCCGCCGCCGCCGCCCCCTGCACAATATCCCGCTCCTTACGATCCAATGACTCAACAACCTTATGCCCCTAATTATTACGCTGTGCCTCCACCCGCATATCATCCACCAAGTTCAGTCCTTCCTCATATCAACCCCGCATCGCCCACCGCAGGTCCCGTTCATACTCCTCCACACCCACCGATGGTTCACACCAGATCTGGTTCAGAAGCGATATCGCCTGTCCAGGTTCCGTTCAGCCCTTCCGCTGCACCTGCACCTGTACCATATGGTGCTGTATCACCTGTATCACCATCGTACCCACCACCATCTCATGTACCTCTTCCACTTTCTATCCCTTCACTTCCGCCTCCCCATCAACCACCTAGCGCGCCAGGTCCACAATCTCCGCAAACAGTATATCCAAACGGGCCGATTTCTGCACCTCCATTTGCTGTTCGTCAAGATCCTGCACCATATCAATCTCACGGCCCGCACCATCAGCACCACCACGGATTTAATGAAGCCAATGGTGGGCCAAAGCCACCTCTTCATAACGAAGGCTTTAGCCACGGTCCAGTGTTTCGTCAGGGTGTGAATCACAATCGCCGGGGTAGTATGAGGCGTGGATCCTTTGGCGGTAGCCGTAAACCGGCTTGCCTCTTTTATCCTGCAGGCAGGTGCAGAAATGGGTGGGTCGTCTGGATCTCATTATTCATTGCTTCATATCTAATACACACATTCAGCGATGACTGTCGTTTCCCTCATGTTCTTCCTGATGTTACGAATACCCATCCCCCTCATTTCAATGGGCGAGGACCACGTCCAAGGGATAATGCGCGGAACGGACCAAACGGTATCCCTACGATTGAGGAAAAAATGTCCAACTTGAACGTCCGAGAAGTATAATCATTCTTCTAATTCCAAGATTTGCCCTGATTGGTTTACATGTTTGGTTTACAGGATGCCCAGCCCCGCGTGAACGGCACCGCAGCTTCTAGCCGATCTCAATCGACGGACGGCAGCCGCTCGAGGGGAACGAAGTCCAATGGTCCGCCTCGAGCGGAGAAAAAATTCACCCCAAAGCAGAGGGTTCCCAATGCAGATGAGTTCCCTGTACTTGGCGGTTCGACGGGTTCGTCGAGAAGCTCCGTCAATGGGTCATACGGTCCGACGGCCGCCCAAGTGCTTCAAGCACCCGCGCCTACCCGCAAAGAAACAGCAAAAGACCTAGCGACTCGTGCTGCATCTCCGGAACAGAATTCTGTAAAAAATCAGGCTGTAAGTTTGATAACAGTAGTTTTGTGCGCTGGCCTGACAGGTTCTCAGGAATCGAAGCCTGCTGGGGTTAATGGCGTACAACCTAATGGCACGCCTGCTACTGTTCCCCCTCCCGCCAAGTTGCCTCTCTCCTTCGCAGCTGCAGCGACAGGTACCACGCCTGAAGTTGCAAAGGAGGTGTCTGTCTCTGCATAAGACGGACCTATCTTTACATCTATGTCATCATTGGGGTTTGGCTTTACTTTAATCTGATATTTCTTGGTTCATTCATCCGACTCCATTTATTTATCCTTGCTGCCATATCTTTTTTCCCCAGCTTCTGGATCTTTTCCGCATAACACATTATCCATTGCCATGATTTCACACTTGTCTTTTTTTCGTCTGGTCAATACAGCATTACAGTTTTTTACACTCGGTACCTCTGATATCTAGAAGAGTCCGTTTTTTCTCTCTCACTTCGTTCTTGTCTCATTTATCTACTGGTGTTGATCTTCGTGCTGGGGTACACATACTATTTACATCTACTGTGACACTGACTCTTCCCATCTCATCTCATGTCTTGCTCACATTCAGTATCAATATCGCAATGTTTTCATGCATACTGTACCTATGATCGAGACACTGTTCTGCGAAAGCAAATACAAGGTGCTCTCTTGTCTCGTCTATTGAACGAATGTGGCCTGGCGTGCTTGAATGTAGCTTGAACGGAAGAGGCAGACAACTTACTGATATTTGGAGTGATACAGATAGATTATCAAACTCCATCTGTTTCTGCTGCGTTTTTAGCAGTACATATAACCAACCATTTTGCTATTGAGGACTCCAACACTCCAAATTCTTCATCTCAACCCCACTTTTATCCGTCACCTCACCAATTCGATAAACAGCAGCGGCATCAGTTTCCCGCAAGACCTGCATCGCCCTATCCTCATCCTCCCGCCCCACAATAAGCACCAACCCAATACCATTATTGAACGTACGAGCCATTTCCAAAGGCGCGATCCCCCCACGCTGCATCAGGAACCGGAACACAGGGGGGAACTGCCAAGTCGACGCATCGATGGATGCGCCCAGGCCTTTTGGCAGGACCCGCGGGATGTTTTCGATAAAGCCGCCCCCTGTGATGTGAGACATACCCTTTAGAAGTCCCTGGTGTACAGCCGGAAGGACTTGCTTGACGTATATCCTAGTCGGCTCCAGAAGACTGAGTGCGAGAGTTTTTTGATCGTCCCACGGACATGCCGAGGAGTATGACAGGCCTGTCATCTCGATGACTTTTCGAACGAGTGAGAACCCATTCGAGTGAATTCCAGAAGAAGCGATTCCGAGGAGGATGTCTCCTGGTATGATATCTGCCCGAGGGAGGATCGAACTACGCTCGACCGCGCCGACTGCGAAGCCTGCGAGGTCGTAATCGCCTGTTTGTATGATGAGAAGTGGATTCCGCAGTAGGAGGGCGCTCTCACCGTCTTGGTACATCCCTGGCATCTCTGCCGTTTCTCCACCGATCAAGGCACAGCCGGCTTGCTGGCAGCCCTGTGCGATACCCTTGACGACATCCGCGGCAGTAGTGACGTCTAGTTTGCTGCATCCGTAATAGTCAAGGAAATAAAGCGGCTCAGCGCCCTGCACAAGCAGGTCGTTGACTGACATCGCAACGAGGTCAATTCCTGGGGATAGAGTTGCCATTTTTGATTAGTGGGCCAGATGCAACCAACTCACCGACTAGATGGTGGATACCGGCATCGACAGCGATACGAAGTTTCGTACCCACACCGTCTGTCCCGCTGACCAGCACGGGATCTTTGTAACCGGTCGCTTTGAGGTCAAAGATACCTCCAAAACCCCCTATTTCCACGTCAGCACCAGAGCGCTTAGTGGCACGCACGTATGGCTTAATAGCCTCTACAAGCGCGTTTCCGGCATCTACCGAGACTCCGGCCTGCGCATATGTCAGGCCATTTGATAGAGTTTGACTAGATGATGTCAGTGCTCTACGATCTGTCAGCATTAGTTATGATCCGATGGATGGGGTGCCTGCCTGTGTGCAATGTCTCGCCTATAGTACTTGCCCTCAAATGAGATTTTGTCAACAGCCGCATAAACTTGGGCAAGAGCTTGTTCCAGGGTTGGTGCAGAGCATGTTACTGCCATGACACGGCCACCAGATGTGACTAGATCATTTCCGTTCATCGATGTTCCGCAATGGAACACCACGACATCTAACATAAAAGGTTAATCGATCGCCCAAGATCAACCAATAGAAAAGGCCTAACCAGATGGGACCTCGCCCACTTTGATTGGCTTGCCCTTGGCATAGCTCTCGGGATATCCTCCCGAAACGATGATAACAGAGACTGAGAAGCCTGGACGCGTGTTAATCTGGACTGAATCGAGATGGCGTTCTGCGCATGCCTGTTTGATAGGAGTATCAACAGCCTCTCTGAAAAGCTGATGTCATGGATGGACGCACGAGAAGGACTGCAGCGAGATCAACATCGTCGCTCAGGAGCATCATGAGTGCCTCAGTTTCGGGGTCCCCAAAACGCACGTTGTATTCCAGGACCTTGGGGCCGTCGGCCGTGAGCATGAAGCCTGTGAAGAGGAGGCCGACGAAAGGGAATCCTGAAGAAGGTGAGCTGGAGACGGGCTAGAACAGAGATTAGATCTACCTTCTTTGCGCATGCCATTGATAGTTGGGCGTAGAGACTCAGTCATGATACGATCCATGATCGCAGGTGTTGCGACAGGGGCAGGGGCATAGGCGCCCATACCTCCAGTATTGAGGCCGCTGTCCCCCTCACCAATACGCTTGTGATCTTGTGCGGCTGGTAGGGGTACGATAGTGTAGCCATCAGAAAACGCGAGGACGGAAATTTCGGGACCTTCGAGAAGTTCCTCGATCACGACCTCATCGCCTACAAAATGGGATGATTATATTTATAGGCAGAGAAAGGCAGGAACAAACCTGCGGAACCAAAAGCATTGTCTACCATGATGGATCGCAGGCCTTGGAGAGCCTCATCAGTAGAGGAGGGAATGAGGACGCCCTTTCCACCTGCAAGGCCACTGGCTTTTAAAACGACGGGGTGACCGCATGTTAGAACGTAGTCAGTGGCGTCCTGAAGCTGGGAAGAAGAGAAAGTTCTAAATTTAGCGGTGGGTATAGCATGACGGTGCATGAAGTCTTTGGAGAAGGCTTTGGAGCCTTCCATCCTAGCTGCTAGCTTTGTGGGACCGAACACGGGTATGCCAACTGGATGAAAGATGAGCAGAGATGCAAGACGATGATAGAGGGGAATGATGACCGTCACGAAAGCATTTTTCTACGCCAAGAACAAGAGGGTCCTCTGGACCAGGTAGTACGAGATCGATCTAGTTGGATGAGAACAAGATAATGATGAAGTAGAGAGAGAGAAAGACCTTGTTGTTTACAGCGAAATGGACGAGATCGTTGTAGGGATGGATGAGTGGAAGATCAAGATTTGAAGTTTTTTGGTTTTGAGCAGACCCTGGGTTACCGGGACATACGAATATGTGTTTTACGAGAGAGGACTGCGCAAGTTTCCATGCCAGAGCATGTTCCCGACCTCCACTGCCAAGAATTAAGATCTGCGTGCTCATCGCAAAGATAAAAGGATGATAAATAGGACCCCGGTTGGAGTAGCTGTACTAGTACTAAAGCTTAAAGGCTGCCAGGTCCAAGCCAGGTCATCCGAGTCTTCACTAGCCTCACTAGCAGTTTATCATGTCGAATTACAGAAGTCCTGTCTTTTCTAGCGTTCTTGAACCATTTGAAGAGGTACTGGTACTACTGAGAGGACCTGACCGGCTCACGGTTCTCTTTGTTCTCCCGAGTTACGCGATCGCTAATTTTTCCCTTTTCTTTTTTCCCTTGTTCCAGAGTCAAGGCGCCGGCGTGTTTGACAGTCGTCTGGTTGCAACAAACCTTGATGAAGAGCTCATGGAAGAACAATATCAACCACAGCGTAAACTTTCAAGAAGATCCTCAAAAAATACATCAGGAAGGTCTTTATGGAATAGAAAATCCACAAAGAAGACCACCGCAGCAGCACTGGCTGCTACAGCGGCTGGACCTGCACTTAAACACCTGGACCTCCAATCATCTCAATCTCTAGTCTCTATGGACTCAAAACTCGCAAACGACATTTCAGACGAAGACCACGATTTTCCTACTTTCATCTCTCGTTCAATAATACCAGATCCTTTGGGTGAACTACCAGCTTGGTTCAAGAAAGAGAACGACATGGCTGCTGCAAACACATCATCTTACAGGATAAAATATCCTTTGCATAATCCAACAGGTCCCAAGTGGTACAAGAACTACCACCTTATCCCCCCCGCTCAGCTCAATCCTAGTAACCGTCCTCCGTCCGTCTTCTCTCCTTCATTTCCACCAATGGCTTCCACTCTCAACGACCGTTCAGAGGACTCTATCCGCTTGCCTGGCCCAAGCCGCACACCCTCAGGCACTTCCCTTCAAACTCCCTCTTCCTCTCAGATTCGCATCCCAGAATTAGGTGGTAAACCTCGCAGCAGAAAAACTTCACAGGATAATGCCGATTTGCTCGACGCCTCTGATCCCTGGGGTACTCACTGGCATCACCAGTCCCCGTACGACACAGGCACAAATATAAGTCCAGTCTCCGCTGAACCCCCCGAGGCAAGTGGCTTCTGTTCTCGTAATGTCACTCAACCTTATCTCTCTTCAGGGTCGCTCTCGTTCTCGTTTGTCGAGCATGAATACCCCACCGACTCGTCGTAAGACAGTCACCCCATCTCCATTGTCTCAGTCTACATCCGCACTACACACACAAATATCTGAACCGAACATCACCCGTAAACTCAGCAAACGCCGAAAACCCGTGTTGGGCAACCTTTTCGGTGCACAGGACTCATTGCAAGTGCCGGATACATCTGCGCGTCGTCACTCCACTCTCTTGACCACCTCCGTGCCTAATGCATCCACTGTAGCTCTATCAACGCATTCTTCAAAGAAGGAGCGGCGAACAAGCGTTCTAGGTCGACTGGTGAGGAAGTTCAGCATATTGACCAAGTCTGCTCAAGACGCGGGTCCTACCATCAGCGAACGAGCAGAGGATGAAGGTGCTCCTTCTGAGCCCCGCCGCTCCTTTTTGTCCCAACGACATCCTTCTCCAGAGAAGCCGTCAATAGAGAAAAAGCACTCCGATCCATCCAAGCGCGTGCCGCCGCCGCGGATAGATATCGACATGCAGGCAACAGATGGGTTGGCTCCTCCGACAGAATTGGAGCGCGAGATACCCGATCATCGCTCGTCTGTCTCGTTGGAAGTGCCGTTTTCGCCTGGACGGTTAACGATAGCAAACCCAGATTCGCCGAGTTCTGGAGGGAATACGCCGATCAGGCAAAGCCTTGCGTTGCCGCCTGAGGACCTGCCTCAGATAGATGTTTCACCACTACTACAGCCCACGCAGCAACGTCACGGTAGGAACCCAAGCAGGGAGTCGGTGGCTCATCCCAATGGCAAGACATCGCCTGTCAAACGCAAAAGCCCCGCACCTGCGCCCGCACCCTTACCCAATGTTCCTGATGCGGTTCGCTCTCCGCCAAGTGTTCAGACACTACCAGTGACACTTCCGTCTATTCCCTCATTGTCAATGGGCTCACCTTCCTTGTTGATCTCGTCCGTGGCAGCCCCGGAGGTCAGAACATTCCATGCTTACTCTATCGCCACCACCGCCATCGTTTCGACGTCGGATGACTCGCCCTTGTCTAGAGCATCAATCTTGGTCAACCCACCTACACCACACAATCCCGCCGAATTACACCCAGACCTTCCATTAGAATTGCCTCAAATCGAGAGGGTGCCAAGTAAGGCACCCTCACGGGACAACTCTCCCGTCAAGAAGGGCGATGGGGAAGTACGCGTAGCTAAGTCGAACTCTACGACGAGCCGAAAGACGGAGACATTCATGTTGATGCGGAACCCGTCTGATAAGGTTTTATCGTCTGATAATGCTATCACTGCTGAGGGTGAGCAGTGGACTGTTGTCAATTCTTCTGATGCTCCTCGTCGGAGGCGGACAAAGGAGAAGCCTGTGGAGAAGAACGAGAGGATAGAAAGGGTAGAGAAGCCATCGTCGCGGTCGTCAGCGAATTACCGTGAGAGTGAGAGGGTCGAAAAGCCGTCGTCGCGGTCCTCGACGAAGGATCGCGAGAGCAGCAGGAGGGATCAGCGAAGGCAGGATAAAACTGCTCAGGAAGCTGTCGAGAATCATGGACGTATGGGTAGTAATAGTCAAGGTCGAACCAATCGGACGAGACCAGAAACGACCGACTCTAGCTCCCTCTCAGGACGTCCTTCGCGAGCGCGTAGTTTTGACACCACCTCACGTACGAGCGTCAGTCAGCCGATGGTGTTTACGCTTCAAGGCGACCCACCTCGTCAGCGCAAGAGCGATGACCGGCCACGCGACTCGCACTACCCAAAGCCCATCCGACCTGGTCCGAGTCCTATATCTGGTATCACGCGTGTCGAACGCCTGCCCCAAAACGCAACCCGTCCAACCTCCGAACTCCCATCTGCTGCAGATATCAATGCCCTTCGCGCACGCGAGGCATGGGAAATGGATCGCCTATGGAAGGGCAGAAGCATGAACCACCAGGAGTCTAACATGATTGCCTCGCCGTCCAGTCGTGATTCACGGCAGGTCAACGGAGAGTTTAGAGTAGATACCTCTGGGCACGGTTCGAGTCACACGTCGTACCTCGTTCAGCCACTCCAAGCACATCCTATGCCAGCGAGCGTGTTTTATGCCAACATGCCTTCTGCACCTCCCCCAATCATCTATACTGCCTCGTCTCCATATGGACAGATGCTTAATCAGGCTTCCCAGTCTACTTACCGATCCTTCCCTAACTCTTTCGCATTTCCTTCTACAGAGTCCCCGGCAGATCCCCCGTCTCGCCAGAACCCTCTACCACGTCCCCCACGTGAATCATCCTATCAACCCGCGCACTTGTCAACGCTTGCAGATCGAGGCAGTGGAGCTTCCTTGGATTATTGGACGAACAAGTAACTTACCCATCCGTGCCCTCACATTGATATACCACACCCGCTTATGATCACGCATGTCAGTGTTCAGATACAAATACTAATTTAGATCATATTGGAATCTTCGGTTCCCTCGGGGCTTTGTGATTAGACGGACGTTTTTTATTCACTTTGTCTCGCTACTCACTTGTATTGATTTGGACTGGAGACATTTTATGTACCAGCTCGATTAATTGAGCGCAATGCTTCGACTACTATTTCCAATCATGATTCCCTCACTCTTTACAAATGATGAAGATGATCGAATTTCGCTATAAGTACAATTCGCTTTGAGCCCAATACAGGAGATATGCAAAATGCGATTATGAAAGAACTTGATGTGAGCGTTATGCACATATGGAGCCGAGCCAATAGACGAGACATGCCACAATCCAAACATTGAAAAAGCCAGCAATTGTAAGTAAAAGTAAGTAAAACAATAGAAAAGTGTACAGAGTTCGTAATTTCATCATGAGGGGCCATACTGCCGATAGTCCAACGGAAACTTGGGCGCGGGGTAATCGTCCCATTGGCGTTCTCCGTCGAGGAAACGACGCAACCGTGCAACTTGCGATGAGAGGTACATCAGGATGATCTGCATCTCGATATCGAGTTTGAGTTTGAGAATTTCTTCGCAGGTGCGTAAAGCTTGCGTGCGTGTTGTGACGAACATGTTGCCTCGGAACCCGAGCTCTTTCAGACTGTCGATCAGTTCTCCGAATTCGGAACACCATGCTAGTACGCCTAGCTGTTCATGTGCGTGAGTACTGGGTTGGGGTTTGGAGGGGAGGGACACTTACTTGGCCATATTGCTTGTAACGACCGTATAGAACGTTGGGCGCAGCACCCAGGGCAAAGCCGAATGCTTCATTTTGCATGATGACACTTTGGTCTGGGATGTATGGTTCGACCACAGGCTGGGGCTGCATGAGGTGTCAGCGTCTGACTCAGTTGGTAGTGGTGATGGTAGGGCCGTACCTCAGGCCTTGGAGGCGGCTCCTGGAACCACTGGTGTCCAGAGTAGTCCACTTCTCCACCAAAATCTACGTGCTCAGCGTTCTTCGCCGTGTAATCCATTATTCGACGATTAGGAGGAGGACTGGTTTCAAGACGTAAAGTTTCGAGTAGTGTGGTGAGATCCTTTGGTAAAGGTATCGAATCAAGTGGGACAGAGTCTTGTGCTTGAGAGGTAGGGGTGAAGATAGCGTGTAAATTTAGAGAGTTTTCGCTTTATCAGAATGATAGTCAGCCAAAGCATCTCAGGGGACGTATGACGTGGACATACGATGGAAGTGGGGAAAGGGAAGTGGGGACGCTAAGATTGAGAGTATTAGATGAGGGTGAGAAATGTTTTCGGGAAGACGATGATTGAGATAACTCCTGTGAATTCGGGCGATCAGAATTAGCGTGATGCCTAAAAAAAATAAGAAACAGCCCTCGCCTTGAAAAGAGGATTCAGAGACTGTCTATTCTCCTTGGACGACAAACGTCTAGAACCAGGACTATTCAGACGAGTCTTCCGGGCAGCGATTGATTGGCGATGACGCTCTGCACTGATGCGGCTGATCGTCGATAACCGATGATAGAATACCGTGGAAGGTGAGGGTTGCGCCGATACGAACGCAGAACTTGATATTATGCTCGAAGTGCTGGAAGAGGACTCTGCGATGGAACGCGGAGTTGCAAGTGAGTCCCGATCTACTTCAGGTGTCTCCAAATAAATATCGGTGACTACTCGCTGAGAAACAGGCTTGTAAGGTGATTCGGGAGCGTAAAAAGGTTGTGGTGCGGGAACTGGAAGGAAAGGTATCGGAACGGGTAAGGGTCTAGGGGAGTCGGGAGCAAAAAGTGCAGAAGTGAAATATGTGCTGATCTCCGGAACTTTTAAGTGCTCCGAGTCTGTCAGTAGAGATATCCTTGAAGGCGGAAAGATGGTGCGATAGTCAAATAGATCACGGTTCTGTACGTTTCGACTAAGCCAAGAAGGGGATGGTGGAATGAATGATGTGCGTGATGACGGGCTGAGAAGTGAGCTGGTGGTGAATGGTGATGGTGACGCAGTGAACTCTGACGGATCAACACACGCGTGTTTGATAACGGAAGGAAACGGCTTCGCGACCTGCTCTGGATGTAAGGCGTCACTGGCAGGCGGTGGAATCGGAAGGGGTGCTGGTGATGATGATTCACCTGTTGTGGCTGCCTTGCGAGCTAGAATGACAAGTGCGGCCTCAGAAGGGTTTGAAGAGTTCTCAGCCGCAGGCTCGATGGCAGGATTCGAAGGGGAAGAATGAAGGGGTTCTGTAAATGCAGACTGAACAGAGAGGGATAGTGAGGTTGCTTTGCTCGATGCTCTCCTCCTGCTTCTGATGGTATTACCGGACGAAACGTCTGAAATGCGAGAGTTGAAAGGACCGTGCAATAACCTTGATAGAGACCTAAAGCGCTTCAATGAGCCAGTATATTTACGACTTCTGACTTCAAAGTCAAGCGTATTAGCAGATGCAAATGGCCCGGATGTTTGAGTCGGAGTGCTAGAAAGTTCTGGATGTGCGTCAAATTCGGAAGGTGAGTCAACGAGAGGAGGATTGCGAAGATTGAACTGATTTGTAAATGGAGGGGAGACACGAAGGGTAGAACAAGTCTCGTCGAGTTCTTGATTGGCAGTGACGAGAGTCGAGCTCGTAAGTGAGGATGTTGCGTAGGCCGAAGCGATTGGAGTAGGTATGTGAGTTGGGGGTCTTGGGAATGCAAGATAGATGTCGGAGACTTCCGCTGCCCGATTGGACTGGACTGTTTGCCGGCCGGGATTGAAAGCCGACAGGTGAAGGGACGCCTTGGATAAGTTTTTAAGGCGATATAAAGCGGATTTGGTACGGGAGTGTGCTGGTCGTTTAGGAGGGGCGGATGAATCAGAGGAGGGCTTATTGCACGTTTCCCCGGTGGACTCGGGAGGTTCTGGATTAGGACGAGCTAGAGACTCGTCGTCGAGATGGATGGGAAGATCTTCTCGATTCACGAGTTCAAACTCCTCCAAGTCTTGACCTTGTAGTTGCTGCTCCTGCTCTAATGTAGTCTCTGGATGCTTCTTTGAAAAGAGACCTTGGTTACCTCGCCCCTTGAAAGTGCGGGAGAGTAAACGGGTTGGATCAAGAGTATGAGCCGAGCTGCGCAAAGACCCTCGAAGGCCGCGAGGTAGTCTCGACTGGAAGTAAGTTGATGGCGACGTTGTATCTGCTCCAAGTCCTTGTGATATGGACTTGTGAGGAAAGAGAATAGAGCTGGGAGGAGTGACCTTTGAAGAAAATCAGGCGCTGTGTCAGCGTGATTGTAACGTGGATTCCTGACGACTAGGAGGTGCAAAAGAGAAGCTACATCTGGTTCAATTACTCACCGGTCCTTATCCTCGTGTTTTCCTTTAAACTTGTTAGTTTTCCGCTGACCTGCCTCGAGGCCAAACTATGAGATCGGCACTCACATAGTATTACATAAGCTTTGACCACAGTACGCGATTACTAGTAGTATTACGCTGTCAGAAACTCACTCACGTCTACCAACCACCTGTGCACATCACGCTTGATGCCTCTGATAAGTTACTCCGTTTCCACAGAGCGCTCATTTTCGCTCAAAATAGGTTTGATATGTTCATTCTTGCACTTACATACAGATTAATCAAAACATGCTGCAAGCAATGACACCTTTTCTTTCTTGATCAGGAAAAACACGCCAAAGCTTCAAGTCGTTCTCTTCCTAGACGAGCTTTGGAGTTGAACTACGCACGCTGATAGAAGCATCACAACCGCTTGCCTTGCATGCATCGTTATCACTGGCTATCAGCACCACGATGGTTTCTCAGACTGATAACGCACTGGCACTGATAACGTTTTCTCGCAGTATCACAAGGCAAACGGTTGGGTTTCATGCACCGCACTGCAGTAGATCGTGATGTAAATTAATAGTACGTGGTTTCATGAATGACATCCGTGTTAACCAGAGACGATGAATCGATAATCCAAATGCATTGGGCAACGCTGGACTCGAGTTTTTTTGGCGGTAAGTCTGCCATGACACAAAAAGGGCCCGTCTTCTTTGATGTCCTGATCAGATACGCAGTACTTACCGGTCTCAATTGTCGAACTGCTTCGATCAATCTGGCTCTAGCACCGTGACCTCAGGCTCCTCGATCAGAGCAAAGCAGCGTTTTCGACTTCTGATATCATGTATTCTTCATAGAGATCCCCATCTAAACCCCAATTCGACTGCTTCAATGTCCGAGTAGCTCCAACATGTCATATGTTCATCGGAGATGAGCTCACATGTCAGCTTGAGCGGATATTATTTTCACGTACGCCTTCTTTTCCAGCCCCTCTGCTCCTCCGAACATCTGCAACAATGGCACTGCGTACTACGAAACCGCGGAAGCCCGGTTTCATGTCGTCAGGACGTCGCGTGACAATTACAGCGGCTTCGTGATCGAGCTCTACAACGTTCGCGCTCGTGGCAAGCTCAGGGTTTCTTTAGAAATCGGAATATTCGAAGCCAGCATCGCCCATACACATGCTTGGGGTGCAACGAGTCGTCCAACATGCGGATCATATCTACAGGAACAATATCAGAAACCCTTCTTACAAAAGGAGCGCGCGACTTTCTCGTATTGGATAGCCCCTGTAGATGCTTTACAGGCACGTCTTACAGCTGCCGAGAAGCAACGTGCGGCTTCAAGGCGAGGTCCAGCCGTAGAATGAAGCAAGGCTCAATTCAAATTGAAGGTACCCAGGCTAGCAAGGACCTCGGTGCTGTGTGCTGCAATGATCGGATGGACACTACTGCAGGCGAGGGTGGTATCTGAGGAACAATTAGGACCAGAACGGGGGAAATAGTATCATGATCGTCCCTTGCTGTGGGTCCAGCTCCGAGACATCAATCATTTCCATTGCTTCATCGAGTGAGGAAAGAAACCAGTGATATAAAGAATTGTGTTCTTAATGAGCAGAGTGACATACGGCGCTGGGATTAAGTACTAGTACACAGAGCAAGCAGAACAAGAAATCAGACAAAAAAAGACTTGTGAATACTGCAGAGGCCCCAAGATCAGTGCAGTAAGCTCTGGCCCTCTCCCGGCACTGTAGCATCTATCAGATTCTCTTGATCCCTCTGTCTACTGGGGAGGAGACGCCGCAAGAGCGGCACTGCTTGCAGAACCGAACGGCCGCCGGAGAGGCCAACAGAGAGTGCTGGCAGATGCCGAGCAACTGAGCTTCCACCCATGATCGCGACTAACAACACGAGCACACCAAAGTCTCCAACCACGGCATAGACAGTCCTCCTTTGGTCGAAGGGGAACTGCAAGCCGATGGTGCGAGTCCACGATCCGGAGCCAATTTGCATAATCTCCGAAATGCCCCCACCTCCAACGCCGCTGACTCCCGTTGCCCCTCCATCACACCACAGCACCATGCTCCCGATTTCATTTGCACGCGACTTTGCCTGTTCCCACATCGCGAGACTGATGGTGGAGTCCCACGTGCGAGCCGGTGCCAGGATCAAAGCTGGTCTAGAGTCAAGCGAAGTAAATGCAGACGAAAACGCGAAATCGAGACAGATAGAGGATGTGATAGTAACCGGGCGGGTATGATTAGGCGTCGAGGACCATTCAGATTTTGTCGCCCATTTTGGAGGGCCGAGCTCAAAGTTGAATATAGCAGGAGGCTCAGTTGAAGGAATCCCTGAGAAGGATTCTGTAACTATCTGATTGTCAGACGCTCGGCAAGATCATGTTCAGATAGGAAGACGTACATGGTACGAGGTTACGCTTGTAGTACTGTATAACTTCCTTGCCTTTCTCTTGTCCTTCATGGACAAGAGCAAGTCCGTTACGCCGCAGGCGAGATTCACCAGGGTTTGACGGATTCTCGGGTAGGAATTCCTCGAAGGCAACTCCGACAACAGATTTCTGAATATCCTTTCGTAACTCTACGAATGCGGCTTCCCTCTCCTCTTGACTGTTGAACACCACCGCACTTTCAGGCCACAGAACTACCTTGGCCTGCGAAGTTAATTTTCTGGTCTCGGCAATGAAGTCGCTGAGAGTTGGATGTTGACCTTTGTGAACGGATGGGAGGGCGCAGGCAACACCCAGGGGCGAAAAATCAAAGATTGTATCAGTTCGAGCAGGTAGACTGACATGTAAAGATGGAAGGGTGAGTGCGACAAGGAGTGTTCCTAGAATGAGAAGACTCCACGAGCGCCTATTGGATTGCGCTTTATTGGACGAAGTAGACAGGTGAACCAGCTGCTCATCGTTGTCGGTGCCCATCAGCCAGGCAGCTGCAACTTCCGAACACAGAGCCGCACAGGCACCGACGGCCCAGTCGATGCCCATTGGCCCTGTATAGGGTAGTAGCCAAAGAAAGGGATGGGATGCTGGACTCCAATTTAAGAGTCCCCCCACGGGGGAGAGGTGGGATACAATAGCCCATGTCATCGCCCATACAACAGGTAGAAACGTAACCTGAGCCCAAACACTTTGGAATTTGCGATGTAGGCAGATATCTGCATAAAATGGCAGGATTGCTATCATATAAGTCATGGCGGACATGACTGCAACCGCAGCAAATGCCTGTGACGAGCTCGACAACGCATTCGTTGCGGAGGAGTAATGTGCCAAGGATGCGCCAGCCGTCACAACAACCCAAGAGCACATTAGCTCTAATACTCGTGTGCTTCGGCATGCGATGCGCATCCCATGTATGCGCATGATGCTCAGGAGCAAGACTAATGGTACAAATGTCGGGGTAGGGCCTAGAGATAGCGATGCGAGCAGAAACTCGCTAACCCCAAAGATCAAAGTGGGGTCTCTGGCGAGGATGAGAGATCGTAGGGTGTCCCCCATGATATATGTGATGACAACGGGTTGTTGAGGGAGTCCTTGAAAACCACGTAATTACTGCGGCCAAGTTTTATATGATGAGAACAAGAAGCTTGGCTTGAAATAGTACTAAAGCTCGGACTCTGAAAGTGGGTCAGGTATGTATCTCTCTGTTTGGCAGCGCGGCCAAGTCGATATGAAGATAGCTGTAAAATTCTCTGAAACATCGAACGGCAGGCCAGTGGTGCGAGACCAAGTCCGAAACAAAACTGCATAATCTTTGAAATCTCCCCACCTCCGACGCTGCTGGCTCCCCTTACCCGTCACCACAGTACTATGCTGCAATTTTCATTAACAATTTAGCTTGCTCACATTACGAGACCGATGGGTAAGGCCCCACCTGCGAGCAGGTGCAAGAATAAATACAGGCTAGGAACCAAATGGACTGAACGCGGGTGAAAACGCAAAATTGAGATATCGAGGGACCTTGGGTGTGGAATATCATCTGGTTCTTGTCGCCCATTCTGGAGGGCCGAGCTCGAGTGTATATATTGTGGGAGGCGAATCGAAGGAATCGCTGACGACGATTCTGTCTAGCTCCTCGAATGCAATTTCTGATGTGAGATCTCTGGAGTCTTGCGCATCTCTTCGAACGCAGCTCCCGTCTCCTCCTGAGTGTTGAATACTACCGCCATGCTCTCCGGCCACATAATTACCTGGGCTTGCAAAGTTAGTGTTCTGGCCTCGGAAATGAACTTGTCACCAAGGACTGGGTATCAACCTTCGGGAACGGGAGCGCAGGCAACGCCCAGTGGCGAAACTTCAAGTTCGAGCGGGTAGACCGACATGTAAAGAAGAAAGGTAGAATACCCGGTGTCAGGGAGATTACGCAAGTGCCTCTTGGATCGTGCTTGATGTGCACTAGCAGATGTTGAACATCCTCATCATTGGAACCCATGGGCATGACCTTTGCTTTCGAACACAGAATGCACAGGAAGTAACAGCCCAGTCTATGCCTAGTGATCCCGTATGCTGCAAGAGCCAATCATAGAGTGACAAATGGAGGTTGTCAGTTCAGAAATCTCCCAACAGAGGAGATGTGCGATATAGTGCTCCACGCCATCGCCCATGTTTTGAGTCGACGGCTGAGTCAGAATTACGATGGCGCATAAGTCTGCGACATCACACACGACTCTAAATGCCACAAGTGATTATGATGAACTGTGATAGCTATCCAGAGGAACTTGAGTTTGAGTTCCTGGGTAAATGTGGTTCGGGCTCCACTGGTGTATACGTAGAATCACGACCAACGATACGAACGTTGGCCACGGGGACCCAGTGATACAAAGACAAGCAGGAACTTCGTGACTGTAGAAATGGGTGTTGCGTACTTTGCGAGTGTTAGCCAAGCGATGTTAGTCACTAATGTAGTGATTGATGATCGAATATCGAGCCCTTAGGCCACCTAGTTACTGCGGCCGCCCTTGAGCGCTTGGGCATTCGATGAGCATAAGAACCCAAACTTAACTTGAGAGTGAAGGTAAGCGTCTACAAAGATCAGAAAGCACGATAGAGTACACTCCACCGCTTCGAACACCAACGTCTATAGCACAACCTCCTCCTAGTAATGACAAGAATATAAACCTCGACTGCTCTTGTATGAGCAGCAGTACAGGACCGGATACTGATACTAAGTCAAATTCGGGAGTGGTACAGCTCCAGGTCTTCGGCGTCGAGAACAGCCGACTACGTCTCCTTTTGCTGTAACAAGAAGCGGCTAGCAGTTTGTACATGAGCAGCAACAACTGATGAAGTAGTGAACTATAGAATGAGTCAGTTTAAAGGTTAATGATATATCACCACACGAAGTTATACCTGGTGGAATCAGATTAGGGATCAGGGAGCTGCTCCCTCAGCAGATTCATCATCATTCAGGTTTACGGCGAATGGGTCAACTGTGTGATCCATGAGAGGCCCACCCAATAATGCGTCGCCGCTTTCCATTTGACTGAGGTCATGAACGCCTTCAAACGCAGTTCCATCAGGCCCAAGCACTGCCATATTCAGGTCTTCAACTTCTTCCGGATTGGCGTTCTCGTGTACACCAATTTCGATATCGACATCGCCATCGAGAGCTTTGAGTGACTCGTCCAACAAGTCTACAACCTCCTCTGTGACCAGTATAGGTTCAGTATCTTGGAGGGAAAGTGCAGGAGGTGTTGGCGAGGATGGTTTGGTTTGGGGTTCTGACG
>QLOO01001375.1:0-40904 GCA_003313855.1 Suillus sp. MG131 | reverse complement strand
GCCCCCCACCCGGCCCATCCGTCAACATCAAGGATATATATATCATTGCCTTGCATGGGCCCACCTGTCTCCATTGGAAATAATATTACTCCCGGCCCATCCGTCATCATCGAGGGTATACATAACATGGGCCCATGGTCCGCTGGCCCATCCTGTACGGGATATTATGTCCGTCGGGTGGCCCGTATAATACGGAGTTTGTCACTGAAGGGGCTCATATCCTGTGGAACAAATGGGTGTGGTGAATGCCATGATTGAGAATGGAGCCTGTGCATTACAGCAAGAACTTGCCTTGTTTGCCCAGGACATCAACCCTGATGTCGACATCCATGCCATTCAGGATCCTTCTATTCCTTTTCACCTTCAGCTTTCAGTCATCAGAACAAAAATTGTGTCGGCAATGGAGGAAACCACACATACATGTTATAGGGTGTGGTACAGTGCTGCAATCAAGAAGTGGAAATTCAATGTGATCAAGGATGATGCAAATGAGAACCCTGATATGACAATGCCAGCAGAAAACACACAGTCATTGCAGTCGGGTGGTGGGCAACTGTGAGGTCAAGGTTGTGGTTGCAGTCGCGGTTGTGGTTGTGGTCATGGTGTTACTGCTGCTGCCGGAGAGCCACTCCCGCAAAAGACCTCGAAGAGAAGAAGATAGTTCTCTCTTTTTGTGTGCCATATTATCATAATGACTCAGATATGGGTCGTCGTGATAGACACCATGTTTTGAATTCATAGATTTCCCATATCTCAATCATTGCTAGGCTGCCACATATACAAGTTCAACACCATTGTTTTGCCCTTACATGTTTGTACATCTAGTACTCATAGCTAAGTACTAAATGGTGAAATATACACCTCACCATGACTAGCAGGTTTCATGTTTTCTGAACATCAGTTCAAGTCTCTTCGTAGTATGTCACTGGCTGCATCTCACTTGTTTAGACTACTTTTGAAAGTAAATGAATACTCTTTTTGGAAGTTACTTCCATTGCGCCAGTCCTTTCCGAAGTTCAACACCCTCCACTAAGTCCACTTTGATTTCATCGCAGAACACCTACCAGAACCTGCTCCACTGTTCCATCATAACATCCTCACTCTGCCACGTGAATTTACCGCTGCTCATCCAGACTGATCATTCATATCTAATGCACATTTGGATCCACCGACCACAACTCTTCAGCGACTCAATTCAGCTGGCCAACATGTCCACCAAAGCAAGAGAGACAGAAAGGATATGGCAAGCAAAACAGGAAATAAAATGTTAGACCACAAAGATGAGTATGTTTCTCCCAATTGCCTTTATCATCTTCAGATTAGAGGACGACCTTCACTTAAAATATATCTGCACTCCACAGCGCTGCAATTCAGCTCGCATCCCATCCAGAAACTCTTTGTACTGATATTCGAGTTTTCGCGGATCAAGTGACTCATGGATGGAGGCTATCTCAGAGTGGCCGAAAGCCAACCTTCTGGCCACCCATCCACATGAGCATAGCTTGACTAAAATGATCGCAACTTTTGTCAGCCAGTCGTTCCCTCCTCCAACTTTCAGTGAGCTTGCCATCCACTGGCTGATTGGGGCAGTGGTAAGTCTGGCATCTCTTTTGCTGCTCCTGTGCTTGGTGGTAGTGCAGCGCAATTTTCAATAGTCAGAGCAGATGACATTATGCCCTTTGGTTTGCGCCCTCCGAAAATCATCCTTGGAGATGAGTGGGATGAATCCAGAGACATCTGGACTTGCGGTTGCATAGTACATTGTCAATATCAGTTAGAGTTAGGTCATGGTGACTGACTCCTCTATTCAGATGACCCATACTTCCCATCAAGCAAACGGCCATCAGAATATTCGGGACAATGACTCGGCTCAAAATCATCGGGTTCCCATTGTATCCTCATTAGGCATTACCATTTATGTCTCGACTCGCAGAAAGTATATATAATGTGATGGTGTATCACCAGTTTTCTTACCTTCATCTTCCTCTACAGCTTTGAGGTTCAATTGTCACTCACTATCCTTGCTCTTTATTATTATCTTCTCTAATCCACCACTCTTTATCTTTCTCACAAACATATTTCCCACTTCTGCCATGTTCGAGTCCCAGTTCGACTCTCCATCAGAGCATGAACATTTCAATCAAACTCATCCTTCCACACCCATAGTTCCAGACCTCTCAGGGGCAGTTCCTACCCCTGCGGAGGTGAGGGCCAAGCACCGCATAGCTGCATTGGAAGAAGAACTGTACACCATGAAGCAAGAAAAGGGAATGAAGCAGAGGTTTGTCATATACCATCTTCCTTGCTGCGTCCCCCTCATTGTTTCTCGAAGAAAGACAACCTATTATTTTGCTCAAGGCAGGGCAATTCACCGAATGACTATCCTCTATACTAGCTTGGAGAACTTAATAGCCGAGAACGATTGCAGATGTGAACAAGGCTTGGTCGACAGCTTAGTAGTGGGCACCACTGTAGAGTAGGTCGTCTTTTTCCCTGTGACACATTTGATGATATTATTTAGATAAGATCACCTGCAGCATGGTTACATTGCACTCTCACAAGCTCTCCCATGGTTGCATTCCAAACTTGGAAGCACTGATGCTGACAACTGTGAAGACATGTTGAAAAAGGTCTGTACCCTCAATAATTTCACACTGTTTACTCATGATATTGTAGCTTAAATGAGGAGCCGATGCAGCCTGTGGCGATGACACTTCCACTCTTAAGGGCCTTGTCACTACATGGGTTAATCAGGATTTTCACCCCTCCCTTCTACACAGGTCTGATGAAAAGCAGTTGCGAGGGTTTGCACACAATGTTTGTGGGAAATTGCTCTGTCCTGCCAAGTGGGACTGGAGCAATGACTGGTGAGCATTAACTTCGGAGGAGCCATTACATGACTAATTCCTAGGCAGTGTGAAGGCCAGCATTCACAATAGAACATCCAATTATATAGTGTCGGAAAACTCTTGGCCTGTTTTCATTTACGAGAACTACTTGATCAATGCTGGTGATCTCAAGAGAGGTCTCTTCAAGTCCAAGATTTTAGTTCAGGTCAGTGTTTGGGGTCGTAGTCCTAAATATCTACTCAAAACTGTCACTGCCAGGCTTTCAAAGCCATATTTACATCTCCATCTTCCGCAAGAGAAGCTGATGGAGATGGAGATGGAGCTGATATCCTTGAGAATAACTGGCGTGCTCAGCGGGCATTAAATCCAGTCAAGGTTAAAACATGCGTGGCTTTGATCATCAACATGAGGAAGGTAACCCCTCGCTCTATCGCTTATATTGTCTGCCAAGTGAGTAAAGATAATACCCCACCATTGATGCCCAGCTTATAAAGTTCTTCTGATAGGTTCATTTCACGCTGTCTAGCGTCTCATCTTGGCGCACTGTCAATGGTGACTTCAATTACAAATCATTCTGGAACAACATTGTCAACTTCTTCGAGGATGTCCCTGGCCCCATCGCACAATGTAGGGTGGCCAATCTTCTCAAATGGTGGACCAGGTACTGATTGTGTTGTGGCCTACTATGTATCAGATATCTAACATAATTTCTTAGAAAGGTTTTCAGAAGAAACCATTGCGAGGACCTAACACCAGAAGTTGTTTCAAAAATGTCTGTTACAGCGTTGGCTGAGCAGAGAAAGGCACTAAAAGATTCCGCTTTTGACTCGGAGTAGATTAATCTTCGTTTAATATACCCTTGTTGCAATAATTGTTTCAATGCAGTCATTTACTGTTACATATGATCTGTACTGATCAAGTCCAACTGAATGATATTCAATAATGATCATGCTACATACTCCTCAATATGTCATGTACTGCAAAATTTATTGCACTTTCTGATCTACCAAGTCAAAGGGATCCTGTGTATGCAAGTGACTGTATTTGCGAGTGCTACAACCAATATCATTTTGTCTGCAGTGCGACATCAGACTCAGAAAATTTGCACTTGAAAGTCCCAAACATGAGTTGCACACTGGGTACGGTGATGGAACTTAAGCAAACATGGGTATATGATAGTACACCTGAGTGAATCACAGACAAAAACCAGTCAGTTATTTCACCCAACACCAAACATACTATATTATCTCCTCAAAATAAAAGTACACTCGAGCGGATCACAAACAAAGAACGAACAGTTACTGCATTAAACCCTGGGCATACTATGTCATCTCGCCACAATAAAAGTACACCCTAGAAGATCACGAACGATGACCGATCAGCTATGGACTTAAAACCCTGGACGTTACATATTATCTCCCCGCAACTTTGACATCTAATTCCTCAGTTTCCAAACAGTAAATCATTCTGCCACACCTGATTTGCTGCATGCAGTGTGCCAGTGGAATGGATGAATATTTGTTGTCGCCATTATTTGAGCTTGTCGAGGCTGATGAAAATGAACTCACTTTCTCTGAGAAGGCAATCCTAGAACTGCGCGCTATTGTCTCGATTCCAACCAGGCTTCCTGGTGGAAGAATTTGCTGAATGTGTTTAAAACAGGCACCAATTTCACAGTGCTGGGCTTTGGGTTTAACATATGCGCTGTCATTGAAACGGGCTAGTGTTGAGTCTGTTGCACAAGTACCAATATCAGGCATGTATGAAGTAAGTATCAGAGTCAGAGTTATGCATTACAGTTATTTTCAGAACAAAGTGGCAAAGTATTTAAAACATCTGTAGTTGTCTCATTTCTGCACTACACTTGCCACTTGCTCACACATATAACCAGACTTAAATATATTCAAATCAGTATTTTCATTGACAGATGTCCTATGGGCTGATTTTTTTTTCATGTGCTAACACCTACCACAGTGTCTCCACTTACCAAAGAAACCTCCATTGTTAAAGTGTGTAAATTGCTTTTTTGTGAAGCACCATTGACTTTCGTAATACTTAGTGAAGGATTGAATGACACCCCAATAAATTCTTTGATTCGGCAATCTGGCAATATCTTGTCAGATATAGCAGTCTAGACCATGAGTTTATGAATCCTCGTGCACCATGTGACTATGAATATTGAACACCCAGAAGTAAGATTATGTAGAACATCCGGTGGGATATGTTGACTCTACTTTTCCAAGCAGCGAGGCAAATGCATTGTTGATACAAATCTTCGATGATGTAAATGACCTGAATTAATCCCAGTATTCCATGTAAAATATGTAATGGATATCTCAGTTAGCCTAGGCAAGCGTCTACCACGGAGGAAACAAGTGTCATATGCTTATCATTTTACTGATTGTTGCATGACGCGGGGGTCTCGCATGGATGATAGGTGGCGGCTTTTGCGTTCATCATGGCACTGATGGCCCACCATTTCACCAAGTTAGCCCATATGCCAGCTCGGGTTCACAGGATAATCTAAACAGAAAACTGTATGTTGAGCACATGATAACATGGTTGGCCATCATTCAAATACATCGTGCCTGCATAAGGTCAAATATGTGTATGTAACACACACTGCCACATTTACAGAGGTTGTTGTGATGGTTATCAATACATAGTCTACTATGTCATTTGAATATGTTCATTGGTTCACTGATGTATAAAGTGAGACAGCACTAACCAGTATTATCCACGCTGCCAGGGAGGATTTGTGCGGTAGTGACACCTCCAGCCAAAGTGAATTTGTATGACGCATCATGGGTGTTCAGGCCATCGATACTGTGTAGCCAGGGTAAGATGGAGGCCTTGTAAGAGTTCGTGCCATCCGCACCTGCAGGATATGAGATCCTATGTCTATGTGGAGTGCCAAAGAACCTTACCATCTAGCTTGGGTGCGCTGCCAACGCCAATATGAGAATGCAAATCCACAATGCCAGGGGTCACCCAAGCTCCATGAGCATTGACAATCTCCAAGTTCATGTTCCCTAACTCGAGCTGCTGAATTATTCAAAGAGGAACATCACCAATGGCTTTTACAAGACCACAGTGCATGAGTAGGCCACCAGTGAGGACTTTGTGCCCATCATTAGCAGCGGCTGTCCAGATAGTTGCATTGCGCACAAGAACAGACTTCATGTTCTCTGCATCCATGCATAGAAATGGGGTGGAGGCCTGGGATTAGCGTCCGTGTGGGCACATTTGGAAAGGACTTTGGAGCGATGAATGAGTTCGTATGAGTCAGATTGAGAGAATATGGAAGATAGGATTCACATGAGTGGGCAAGCCCAACACTGCAAAGGAGGCTGCGTAGTCAATGGTGAGCTACCCATTGTATGAGACCTGAGTGCCTATTATAATATTTGCATTGTGCACAGCTGCCATGCTTGGACTACAACTGGGTACATTATGATGTGTGTTCACATTCAAGCTTCAAGCTTCAAGGCCTACTGCTGGCTATGCTACATCCCCTGTAAAATGTCCTTAATCTTACCTAAGATACTCTTGCCTGCATCAATCTGATCCTTCATTTCCTGGATTTGGACCTTCACTTCATGTATCTGAGACTGGACTTCAATATCATTTGCTTCAGCCACCTCTTTTGCCTTTCTTGCAGCCTCCTTGGCCTCTTCCACAGCCTTTTGTGCAGCCTGTTTCGTTTCATTGGTGATTTCAGTGAGGCAGTCCACAAGAATGGTATTGGTTTCTCCAAGGGCTGCTAAACAAGACAAATTTTTATCCATCTTTGCTTGCAAGATGCTAAGCACTTTGGTAATTATATCATCTTCTAGAATCTATATTGGTACCCAGTCAATAAAATTTAAATCTCGAGCACTTACTATTGCTATCGTGATTGGAGGGGGTTGTACTGCCTGAGTCTGCTGTTGCAATACTCAGATCTTGCTCAGACCTGATGCTGTTGGAATCCTCTAGCACCATATGGGATCCAAATGAGAACCCAGCTGCAAAACTATCCATTGAGGAGGGAGAGGATCCTACCCAAATCATATAGTAACATCAGGAAATCAACATAACCAGGTAGAGCTGACAAATCACGTGAAAGGCCACTCGTGGCCATCAGGAAACCAACATGAAAATGATAAGAGTTGAGAAAGCTTTGAATACCCAGACTAAGTTGGATGGAACACACCAAATACACATTTGTGATGGTTTTGTCACAATCATCTACCAGCTCACCATCAAAATGGTGTATACTGCGATGTTCACCAGTGTGACAAAAGATTATTGTGATGTTGAAACACCCCACAATCACCTGGTTGAGAATCACTTGCAATACACTACAATTTTTTTTTGGAGAAGCAGTTGTATTACACAGCAACTGACACTGTTGAGCTTTATGTAAATGCTTATAGTGACTCTCACTAGTAAAGTTGTCTGAGGGAAAGTGCTACTTATGCACACTTCATGGTTATGAAGTAGTGTGGGACTCTGAGAACTACCTGGTTGCCACAGTCTGTGAGGACCTGGGTAGTTTGATACCCACTAAAACCTCAAGGTTGGTCACCCAGTCATCATAGGGTTGTTGTTGTTGATTAAGTAATACATCTGACCACATGATTTTTACATTTGCTTCTGTTTTGGTGTCCCATCTGGTCTTGCTTGCAAGTGCTTGATCTAGTTGTAGTCTTCTGTCAATGGTGTTCACCCATCACCATCTCACTATGTCTTTATTGTGCATGGACCTGTTGATTCTAACCATGATTTTGCAAGTCCATTAGGGTTATTCCTTGGTTATGGTATATCTAGAACAGCCAAAACATGCAAATCTACAGATGGAGGATTTGTGTGAAATCAACCCCTTAAAAATATGCAAATCTGCAAATGTTGGATTTGCGTGAAAGTAAGTGAATATTTTACACCTCATATTATGCAAATCTGTGAATGTCAGATTTGTGTGAAACCAAGTAAATATTTACACCTCATATTGCACAAATCTGTGAATGTCAGATTTGCATGAAATCAACCCTCAAAAATGCACAAATCTGTAGATGGAGGATTTGTGTGAAATCAACCACTCAAAAATGTGCAAATCTGCAGATGGAGGATTTCATGAATGTCAGATTTGTGTGAATTCAACATCTCCAAATTCTTGCAGGACAGCTAGGTGTTCAATGAATTACTGAACTTATAGGGTCAAAACAGAAATAGGTTTCAAACTTGAAAACAAATATCTTCTTCTGGGCTGGTACATATCATGGAGGGTACCTCTAGGAATGATATGAGCCAAGAATTAAGAAAATCAGCAGTTTGGTTATGGAGATATGGTCGAAATACTGCCTTTTTGGTCCACCCCCCATATGTCACCAGAAATGACCTCCAAATGCTCTGGGAACATTTCCAATCAATTTTCACATTTGAAAAATGGTAGGACAGGTCTTTTTAGCATCAGGTTTGAGTTAAATTCCAGCATAGCATGACATGTGAAGTATGGGAGGGGAGGGGGACCCTACATATCTCAAGAACACGATTTTTTCTGGGAAATTGGGCTTAACCATCATGTTCAGAGGGTTTAAGAGCTCTTGGGAAAAATGTTGCTGGAGTCCTGGCAAGTCATAAGAAGGCTGTAAAAATCAACCTTTGTGGAGGGTATGAGGTAAACTGGCACATGTTGATCTAGACTGCCCAGAAACACTCTGAAATAATTCTCAATCACTTTCTGAGGTTGAAAACACCAGGAACGTCCTTTTGGGCATCAGTCTTCACATAATATCCAGACATAGAACAATGGGGGGGAGGGGGATGTTGGGCATCTTGACCACCTGATTTTTTCTGGGAAATCTGACTTGACCATCATCTTCAGAGGGTTCAATAACCTCAGAAACAAGTCCTGGATGATGCCAGACAAGTCACATGAAGGCTGTAAAAATTGATGTGTGGGAGGGCCAGCATGACCTGGGTGGTCAACTTTGGAAATTGATTTTTCTTGGAATTCTGGCTCAACCATCGTCTTCATAGGGTTCAATAACCTCAGAATCAAGTCCTGGATGATGCCAGGCAAGTCATATGAAGGCTATAAAAATCGATGTGTTGGGAGGCCAGCATGACCTGGGTGGTCGACTTTGGAACCTGATTTATTTATGCAAATCTGGCTCAACCATCTTCTTCAGAATGCTCAATAACCTCGAAATCAAGTCCTGGATGAAGCCAGACAAGTTACATGAAGGCTGTAAAAATCAATGTAGGTGGGGGGGGGGGAGCTAGTATGACCTGGGTGGTCAACTTCAGAATCTGATTTTTTTGTACATATCTGGCCTGACCATCTTTTTCAGAATGTTCAATGACCTCAAAAACAAGCTCTAGATGATACCAGGCAAGTCATATGAAGGCTATAAAAATTGATGTGTTGGGGGCCAATATGATCTGAGCAATCAACTTCCAAATTGGATTTTTTGGTGCAAATCTGGCCTGACCATTGTCTTTGAAATGCTCAATAACCTCAACATCAAGTCCTATATCAACCTCTGCAAGTCATATGAAGGCTACAAAAATCGATCTTAGGACAGTATGGTGGTGCCTTTGCTTACATAATCAGAAATGTGGTCACTCACTCATATCAAGTGACTTCTAAGACTTCCAAGGAATATGATGACTTGGGTCATATGTCTTAGAGTCTGTATTGATTTATTCCTATTTGTGCGAAGATGGAGTGCTCAGACAAGCAAAAATGCGGACAGCTTCAATCATAGATCTTATCTCTTCAGTATGGCTATATTTGGCAATGCTTATAGAAGCAAAAATGCGGTCAATATGAACCAAAAATTTATTTTCTCTTTCTTTCTTCCTCTCCACTTGCTTACTTACTGTTGTTACTATTAAATTTCGCTTTTTTTGACACTTTGCACCTATATACTTCTCTTCTGGGTGTCACTTCTTAATGGGAGTCATTCTGCTGATAGCAAGCCCAGTTGCAGTTGTGTTATTTTCACTTTTTTTTGCACTTTGTACCTATACACTTCTCACCTGGGTGTCACTCCTTTATGGGAGTCATTCTGCTGATAGCAGGCCCAGTCTATTTTCGCTTTTTTGGCCATTTGTACATACAAACTGTTCTTCAATATATAATTCCTTACTGTAGAGCCTGTATAATAAGATGTCCAATAATATTTCCAGCTTTGTATTCGTATTTTTACACTTTCTGGCTATACAAGATGTGCTCAATTTAATTTATAAGTTGTCATTATATAGGGAAGTTGTAAATAGGTTAGGTACATTATGTGGTTTTGTTACCCCCTCCATGGTCCCAAACACAAATTGCACAGGTGGTCTATGAAATTTTGACAACATGTAGGCAATAGATAATCATTTGCTGTGGGTTCTGTTGTACTAAAGCTTCTGCTGAGTCCATCTGCTGCAGTGTTACTTATGCCTGGCCAGTGGCAAACATTGACAATGTGGTATGCAAGGATTCCATTATGCCATCGTGTATGGGCCACACCTAGCTTGAGGTTAAGTAGGGTGTCCTGGAGTGCTTGGCAATCTGTTTTGATCTCTACTGGTGTACCCCAGATCATGTTGGAAAATTGATCTAGTATGAAATTAGTGCAGTGAATTCTAGGCTATATAGTTTGTACTTAGCTTCAGTTGGGGATGTATGTTTTGAGGCATATTTGATGAGGTGAAGTGCCATGACAACTTTGCCTGATGGCAAGGTGAAGGTGTATGATACCAGGCAAGTCACATGAAGGTTGCAAAGATCAATGTGTAGGGGGCCAGCATCACCTGAGTGGCCAATGTCAGAATTTGATTTTTTTCTGGCAAATCTGGCTTGACCATCATCTTCAGAAGGTTTCATAACCTCAGTATCAAGTCCTAGATGAAGCCATGTAAGTCATACAAAGGCTGAAAAAATCAATCTTGGGAGAAGGCAGCATGGCAGGGATGGTCAACTTTGGAACATGATTTCTTTTTGCAAATCTGGGTCTATCATCATCTTCAAAGTGTCTAATAACCTGATTATCAAGTCCTAGATGATGCTGGGCAAGTCACATGAAGGCTGTAAAAATTGATGTTTGGATGAGACAGCATGATAGGGGTGGTCAACTTTGGAACCTGATTGCTTTTCGCAAATCTGACTCAACCATGCTTTTCAGAGTGTTTAATAACCTCAAAATCAAGTCCTGGATGAAGTGGAGCAAGTGATATGAAGGCTGAAACAATCAATGTGTGGGGGAGGCAGCATGATAGGGGTAATCAACTTTGGAAAGTGATTTTTGGCAGAACTGGCTCGACCATTCTTTTCAGAGCGTTCAATAACCTCAAAATCAAGTTATAGATGAACCTCAGCGAGCAATGTGAAGGCTGCAAAAATCAATCTTGGAAGAAGGTAGTGGTACTGCTTATGTAAGCAGGAATGCGGTCTTCTCATACACTCTCCCAATAGGTCATTCAATTTCATCTACAGTAACAGATGATATGATTCCTGGGGTAGACCCAAGACTACATAAAGGAGAGTGGAAGTGACCCATGCAAAGAAATATGAAGAAAATCACTGAATGGTTGTTCCATGGTTGTTGGTATGCTGTCTCTTCTTCTTGATCTAGTGCTTCTTCCCCAAAAATAAACAAAATGTGATTATAGATGCAATGAAATAATACATATCTGACCTGATAACAGCAACCCTTCTTTAAGTGTTCATGCACCTTGTCTTTGTGTGCAGTATATACCCAATCTAATGACAACAACCCTTCTTTGACCATTCATGCACCTTGTTTTTGTGCCTAGTATATACCCAATCTGATAACAACGATCCTTCTTTGACTGTTTATACATCTTATCTTCATACACAGATAGAGTGTGATAGTTGGCTGTTTCAGGTTTTCCTAGCCCAGCTGACTTTTCCTTTCTGACTGAGTTTACCTTGCTGGTGAAGAAGAGGAATCTAGACTGCAGGGAAAATGACTAGGGATCAAGAAACAACAGTAAGTACTGAATGCAAGCTATTGTTGACCTAAGGACAGCCACTGAGGAAAAGGAATTCTCTCCTAATGAACCTCTGTGGACATGGGGTGGATGTGCAGACACCAATAGAAGGAGAATGAGTTACAACAATGGAACCATCATAATGATGGAGTGTGGTGGAGGGTTCTATGAAATTGTACCATAGCAAAGATAAAAGAAACAAGGCAGTGGGCATAGTACTTGTTGAAAGGTAATGGAATAAGGAGGGTGTAGGTGTATGATGTGGTTGCATGATCAGATGACTGGTGATGCAGGTTGTCTGTACAGCAGATGTAGTAGCAGAAGTGGGATGCATGTAGAAAACACAACAACTCACCCAAAGAAGTAAAGTTGAATACAAAAACAATCACTGGGCATAGTACTAGTTGAAAAGTAAGGGAATAGGGGAGGGTGTAGGGTGTAGGACATAGGGCATAGGGTGTAGGGTGTGGGTTGCATAATCAGGTGATGTACCTACAAACTTCTCTGCTGAGTGTCCCTCCTTGATGGAAGGCAATCTGTTGATAACAAACCCAGTCTTTTGGCATTTTCTGCCCTTTGTACATACAAACTTCTCTTTTGGGTGTCCCTCCTTTATGGAAGGCAATCTGTTGATAACAGACCCAGTCTTTTGGCATTTTCTGCCCTTTGTACATACAAACTTCTCTTCTGGGTGTCCCTCCTTTAGGCGAGTCAATCTCTTGATAAGAGGCCCAGTTTGGCTCACATGTTTTGTACTTTTGTACCTACAAATGTCCCTCCTGGGTGTCCCTCCTTTATGGGAGACAATCTGTGGGATACGACCGGCAATGACATGCAGCATGTGAATGTGTAGTTTGTGACCGCATTGGATTTCAAGGTCTGGCAAGTTGCCTTGCTCGTCTAGTCCCAACTTCAGACATTGCTCAAGCATGGAGCAAGCGATGGGACCACAGTCAACCCCATTTTGCTCCCAATTCTTGGACATGATGGACACATCAGCAACATCTCCTGTGCTCCAGCCATGCAGGGCTCTGATTTTCCTCTAATATTCCGGACCTCTCCAATTGTTCCAGTCATGTGGTGCATCTCTGTCTACATCCATTGCTTGCTCCGAGATATAGCAACCCAATACATGTGCTCTGTGTCACTTATAGTCAAAAATGACCACAAAGAAATGGTCAGAATGATGCACTATGAATCCAACAGGGGCCATAGCACATGTACTGTCATGAGGCATGAAATGGTTTCTTCTGAAGTGTTCCAGTTCTTCATCCTCAACATCATTTGCTGTTGCTACATACAAATCCATGTATCTTATGTGTGATCTGCCCAGCATCTCATACCACACATAGGACATATAAAAATTTACAACCACTGCATTGAGCCACTCGTTCAATCCAAGTGTTATCCAGCTGTGTCATCGCATGAGCTGTGATATCGAAGCATAAGTATTTTCAATTCTATCAATATGAATTCTGAACTGAACTTACAAGTGATTTCCTCCTCTGTAGGTGCAATTGATGTAGGTGCAGGTACTTCAGGTGAGCGTGACCTTGACTCATGTTGTGGTGGTGGTGTAGGTCTATAGTCATTATCATATATGCTTCTGACAGAGGGTGCTCTCCCTAGTAGAATAAATCAATGTTTGAATTCAATCACACATGATGGACAAATTGATGGTCAATGCTTACATTGCACTTCCTTCATGTGTTCAACACATTCTTCATCTAATTCAACAGTGCTCATAGCAACATCATGAGTAATATGTTTCTTGGACACTGAAGATGAATCACATTATTAGTAACATCTTCAATGGAGTGTTTGAGATCGACCAACCAGTTACTTGTGGATGTCTAACATGTTTTTTGGGACGTCCCTGATGACATTAATTAGGTGGATTCCTAACTTCCCTGATGTCTGCAGCTATACCATCAAGAGTTGCTTCTTCAGCTGTGGTGGGTCGGTTGTTTGCATCGCATGCATTGGCGGGGTCAACAGTGCTAATACAACCACCACTGTATATACCATCCACATTTTCTGGAGAGTCCTGCTGGCATGGGTTGCTTGTCGCACAGATGACACCTCTGACACTTCCATGATTTGTGAACTGTGGAGTTGTATGCTTGTTCCCTGTGCTCAGATGCTATTGCCATGAAAATGGAGGTATTATCCTGCGATGGATGACATGAAATGACTGTCTTGGATGGTCATCCACATGGCCAGCGTAGCTTATTCTGTTGTGCATTATTCTCCTGCTCAACTATTCTGCTACCCTCGATGACTGTTGACTGTTCCTCACTATGTCGATCTAGATGTGGCTGATGAGCTGTGCTATACTTTGCAGTCCATGAATCCTGTGGATTCCAGTCCAGGATACCAGAGTTCATGATCTGCTGTAGCATATCACATCTTTCTTCATTCTCATGTATCTCGTCCTCTTGCATTCTGTTGCATGGAGTACTAATTGTTGCATTAGTGGGGACATGGTAGATCACATCCACTTGTGCTGGCAAATGATCAGGCACTGGACTTGTGGTAGCACATATGATACGTTTTCCACTTGCATTCTGGATATTCCTAGTTAATGTATCCTCTTGAGTAGTTGCAATGTCTAGCTTCCACTTGCTACCTGTGAGCAAGTGTTATGTCCGTGTACATAGGGGTCAAGAATTAATACCCACGGCACTGCACCACTCACTTTTTTGGCCGGCCTCATTGTCCTTTATTGGTTTCAACATGGTCCTTGCTTGAATCCATGATTTCACAATTATCAATGGCTGCTGACAGTCCTCTGAGATCATCATCAGTATTCCATCTGTCCTCCAATGTATTTTCAGGTGTGCATCCAAGAGTCCCTATGATTCTTGAACCTTGTGGATCCCAATCCAGGATCTTGGACTTCATGATTTCCAGCTGAATATCACTGACATCGTGATCTTCCATCAGATGGTAAGTGTGCGGTTTACTCGAGTCTGTGATCGTCCCTGGCAGCATCTCAGAATACATGCATTATATTTCCATTAATATTGAACATCGAGTGTCCCTGTCTTCATATCCTTCAAGTCTAGTTCCATTCCATTGCATTATTCAGCTCCATGCAAATCGGACTATCGACAATTAGGGTCTGCATGTGTCATTAGTCATTGCTTGGCATGTTTTGATATTATGCTTGTGCTTGACCCCATTTGTGGCTGATCTACTGATTTGACCATTATTATGTATACAAGACAGTACAAGATGGATCATCGCTTCAACGCCAAGAGACCCATTTTCATTGGACTCTCCACATTCCTTATATTATCCCTGTTTTTGCTCTCACCTTTATGTCTGTCAGACTTTCAGTAGTGAGCCATGCATCCAATACAGAAGGTAGATGAACATTACCTCCCATGCATAGTAATCATCCAAAGCTGTGCATACTCAGGTGATGCACATTGTTAGAATGTATGTTCTACTTTGGCACCTGGCTGTGGATGTCACTTACTCAGTCATACCTTGTCACTCACAGGGGTTTACGATGTCAATGAAGACTCTGATGGCTTGATGAATGAGGGCCAGTTGATCATTCAAGTTGGGGAGGAGTACGATGATGTCTGAATGGTTCTTTTTGTGATACTGACCTGCATCTTTCAGTGTCGCAATCTTTCCATCTGACGAATGCTCAGTACCATTGAAAGATGGCAGTCTCCCAATGATGTCATATTGGTATGGCAAAGTACAGGAGATCTATGTGATGATGTTGAAAAAGACACAGGTGACCCAGGCTACCATTCCAATACCATATTGCTAACTCGCACTGTATATGGAAGGCCATATGGCTTGACATACAGTGGTATTACAGGCGGGTGGACTTGGAGGATGAAGGTGTAGAGTATGTGTGTTCTTTGATGAGTGTTGGAATACATTTTCAAATTTTCTTTCATGCAGCCTTGCAGCTTGCATTGGTGACTATGAGCTTGTGTTGAGTGACCATAATTCTGTCATTGACATGCATTGCGTTGAAGGTGTGTAGCTTGTTGTGTTATGCCTGTCCAACTCATCCCAGTGACATGCATCGTAGCTCACACAACAACTGTTCGGTATGATGAGGGCGATTTAGCCCAACCTCAAATACCAATGGAGACCCTATACAACCGGTGGACAATAGCAATGAAATTCACAATGCGCAAGAATGTTGCACAACTGCAGGTAGTAAATATAGAAGTATGTGAAGTTTTCTCTCCAGTCCAGTCCATTAACATCATCGTCTGATCAACAGAACTCACAGGTCACCACGCATTGCGGTTGCGGTGCATGTGATCCCACATTCACCTCCCCGCATCACCTGCAGCGATACTGCAGGACATGCAGCCTATGGTTCAATGACTCTTGCATGGGTGCTCTTGGTCGCAAGATGGTTGGCAACACCAAAGCACGCCTACACCTACCATCAATCTGTGATGCAGTGGAATTCAAATTCGATGACGATTTCCTTGTATTGTTGATGACACCAATTTGAAGAGGGGGACATTGTAGGGTGGTTGGAAATGGCATGGTTGTAATCCAGGAGAAGGCACTGATGCAACAGGGAATGGAGCTTAGTAGACTCCCCAATGGATGGATGGATGACATTCAGCCCACAATACAGTCATCCGCTCATGAGGTTGTTCCATGATACTCTTGCCCCAGGTGCACCAGGACAGTTATATGATGGTTTCATTCTGATGCATGTCTTACCTCGACATAGATGTAGCTGGTTGTCTTGCGACAGGGCTAGATACATTGACACTCTCTGGCCGTTCAAGCAGCCTGAATTGCTGCAATGTGCATGACTACTCTGTGGTGTATACATGGCTGCCTCAATGTACATTTAAATTCTGGTCAGCCAGCTGTTACGAACTTGGCTAAGTTCGCAACGTGAACCTTATAGGGGCTCTCGCGTATGGCCTCTGTAACCAGTGGCCTTGGTGTATGACGAGAGTTCTGTAGCACTTCTCGAGAGGTGGGGCTCTCCTTGAGAAGTATCGCTTGCGGTGGTAAGCTTACCATGCAAGGCTTGTGATAGGGCTAGGCTTGGGCACGATGAGCGGCCAAGATTACTTATACACAAGTCGAAGCTTGCTAGGCTTCTAGTGGATGGGTCAAGACAAAGGTAGATTAAAGCTAAAGAATATAACAGATGATAGCCAGCTTTATATATGAAGTATTGAAGCTGAGCTCGAACCGAATTAGCGGATGAAGGTCGAGTCATGGAACCAAAAAGTAAAGTACTATAGAATGCGGAGGAACATACGAGTCATAGGGAATGTTCCATGTACCAAAGCAACAGTAATACAAGGCAACGCAGCTGGTGGTCTAAGGGTGTAACCAGAAAAGGAAAGCATAGGTAAATCCAGAGGGCTGGATCAATATGGTGACTTTGAGGATGGAAGTCACATGACTTTCAAAGGTAAAGTCCGGCGATGTTCGAAGAGAAGGAGACAGAGTCCAGTGATGATGGGATGCAAGGGAAAAGAATAGGGGCCTAATGACGTATGTTCTTGTAACACCAGCACAATGCCATGAACACAACTGCATTTCAAACCGTATGACCCTTGCATAGACCACCTGCAGCTCGCCAAAGTTCATAAAGCAACTTGTGATATCGGTGTTTTTGTGTCTGGTGTGTAATGCCAGGGTCATAAAATTTGAAATGACATCACGACATGTTAGGGTCAAGCTGCAGTTGATACTAGCCCAATCTAATTTCATATTCCAGCTGTTTGCATAACACTAGGCCTAAGCAAAAAAAATACATACATTTGGCAACAAGTCGGATCCTGAACATTTCAATTTCCGACACTCAATCTCAATCCATGATGGGATGACACATATCCAAGAAATGAAAGCAGATTGCTCTGCAAATGAGCTTGCTAAACATTCAGGATCCAATGATCTATCGTTACACTGGCATAAGTGAGTGTTCACTGTGCTATATGCAGAAGACATTTCAGGAGACTGGTGAAGTTGTGAGGACATTATTTTGTGCAGGTCGACCTCACATCCTCAATACCCTCAATGCAAATGTGAGTTATTCCTTAATTTTAGTATTACTTATATGTGACTCATTAGTTCCTCGAGGCATGCATTGAGTGACAGCCAGATGTTCTCCTCACTGAAATGCAAGATCAACTGCGGGAGATCTGTGGTTTCAAAGTCTCAACAATCTCAAGAACAATGCATAGGTGGGGGGTTTACATGGAAGAAGGTAGGTCATCACTCACCTGTCCTTATTGGAGTTTCTCACTATTTTTCCTATCACCCCTGTGAGCCCAATTTCACCCATTCAATTACATTGAACTACTACATCTGTCAGAGTATTGAAATTTAAATACCACTATGTATGTAGTGAATTTTTTTTGGCCTAGCATTATGCAAATGGCTGTCATAATATGTTAGGTTGTTTTTTGAATTCATGGCTCTGGATCATGGTGTTTAATTTCTAACATCACACGACTCTGTGGAACTGAGGTCTAAGCTCTGGGCTCCCAAGATAAAGGTACTGAGAGGTATTCATGCATACAAGATGCACAGCAGATCATCCCTTCCCATGAATCCACTGTGTCACATCTGTCGATGGAGTGCAGAGGATATCGGTTGACTGATGAAAGTGAAAGAAACTATTCAGGATGTTGATGGATTGTGTTCCTTCAAGGTGTCCAGTCAGTCTCGCAAGAGCTGTGACATTGCTGCACATTATCATATTCCCATTCATGCGCTGAACAAAAGATTCAGCCTGTATAGGAAGGTTGTGGCCTACCTCAGTGCTTCAACCTATGATAAAGCTGCTCACATGTGTGATGTGTATCTGTCAGTCATGGATTACATGAATGATGTATGGATTGCATTCATGAATGATGCTGCATGATCTGAGGATGCATTACATGGTGACTTCAGATCCCCAGCGCTCAATTATTACCTCTGGCTGGACCACACAACTAGTGGCTTTCATGCTCAGGATTGCGAAGCCCTGGAAGTGACACATGGGGTGACCTTTGAAGGACTACAGAATGCAACATGTTCTGATATACTAGTGTTTCGTGTGTCCTTTTCTCAGACATATTCATATCACTCTCACTGATATGCTATTTAGTCGATTGGCATGCATATCACAATAAACAGTGTAATGCACATGATTGCTGTGAGGCTTTACAGGGTTGCAGTGGTGGCGAAGATATTAAGCACTTATTAGATGCAGTCAATGCCTCTCTTGATGCTTCTGATGCACCTATAGATCCTGCCACTGGTACTGAAGCCATCAGCTTGATGCATGTAGAAGATGCTGCTGCTCCAACGGTGGCACAGCCAGTCTCTGTGGATTTGGTCTGTATCTCGTGTAGTGAATATTGTCAGTTATTTACACTGATCTTGTGTCTCCAGGCTTCAAATCCATTTCCAGTATTCCTGTGCCCCTTCAATGACCACTGCCAAATGTTGTCTCTGCATACCCTCGGTGAACATGCACGTAGGCTCCTCATTGGTGGGTTTGGAAGATGGTTGCCCAGCCATATCGCCATGCGGCTTTGAGAGATCCAAGGACTTGATCACACAGAATCATTGGAGAATCTGGTCAAAAACAGCTTACTTGTCACTGCATGGACTGATGAAGAGTTCCTTGAGATTTTTGGGATGGTGGAGATGATGACAAAGTGCCAGGACCTATTGGTTGACCATGGGAGCATGGCAAGATTCTTTGTCTCAGTGGGTTATGCACTCTACATGACTCACTAGGGCTCTGAATGCTTGATTCAGTATGGCCAAAATATTCATGATATCCCAATTATGAAGAAGGCACAGATGCCCATCCTAACTTTGTCCATGCATGGCTCGTGTGTATCTTGCAGTACACAGACTGATGTGGACAAGACTGACGATCCATGTGATCCTAGACCAAGCATGAACCACAGCATGGATTACCCACTAAACTTGCTGCTCACCCCACTACTACTACTACATAGGACATCTCCTCATTTGAGGACTGTGAGGTTCAAACAGACCTCGATGTTGCTAATGAACTCCCTGTCATGTGTTCCAACTGTCTTCTTCCAAAGCTAGAACACAATGCAGCCCTTTATATTGACGATATGCACCCTACCATGCATTCAGTACCAGCAAACATCTGCATATACATGGTAGGCTGTCCGATTCAAGGTGAGTTGTGTATCTATGCTAGCAGCCATTCGTCTGAGTCAGGACACCCAGGACACATTCATATCGACGATGGTCAACCTCCCACGCACATAGTTCCAATGGATCTGCATCCTGATTTGGATGCAGTCCTATGGTCTGATGATGATAATCACTATGCATGCATAGTGAGCAGTCCAATGCAAGGTGAGTCATGCATCCCATACATCAGCCATGTTCCTGATCCAAACAGACATAAATATTGATGATGGTCAACTTTCCATGCATGTACTTCCAATGGACCTGCAAAATGACTCTGCCATTGTCCTACACCATGATGAGGACACTCACTACTTATGCACAGTAAGCATTTCATTACAGCACGCGTGATTACCCAGCATTCTGACACTGTTCTGATTTGATACAGGTCAAAACAAGATCCCAGACATCACAAAGGACAGAACACAATATGTGTGCCGATTTTGTTGATCTATGGACTGATTTCACTCAGGATAGCACTGAGTCTGCTGTTCAGGAGCCAAATCAAACATCCATTGGTGAACCTTACAATGAACGCCAAGACAGAACATATCCTGATGTGATACAGCTGGACGTGGAACCACCACCATCACCTCCACTTCAATCGAGATTATGCATGCGAAAGACAAGCAGACAAAATTCAATGATACCACCAACAAGGAATAAGGAACACAGTGCTCCAAAGCGTGCGAGGCCTGTGGTGTTTGCTACCAATAAGCCAATGCAAAAGGAGAAATTGAAAGCTGTCAAGTCAATGTCTAGAGCCCAGAAATACACAATACAAGACCTCATCCTTGAGGTTGAGACAGAGCCAATTCTTTTCTCATGGACACATCCAGACATAATGTCGTCAAATTATCCATCCAATCAGATCATGTCACATGGTTGGCTGTTGTGAGACATATAGCATTGCATATGCATGACAATTGCATCCCTCCAGATCTCATGCGATCAGTGTTTTCGTTTATGTCCATTGAATTTTGGTTCAATGATATTGTGATTGAGTGCTCTGAAGCACTGAAGCGTTCAGGTGTGGAATTTATGCTATCGCCATTGGTGTGCAATGAGTTTGTCTACCATGGAACTACACTAGACTAATGTGCTGGCTGCTAGGCACATTGTGTCCTCATTGAACTGTCTACCCGAGCCATAGTTGACGAATCATCTTTATGAAATGTGCTACATAGGCTTTGGGTAACTCAATATTTACTTCTTCATGTTGATTCACGCTCACTGATGTATATGTACATCACCATTCAGAATTCTGACAATGGCAAAGGGGCGACTGCAGTAGTTTGATATCTGCTATGCTCTTCTCAGCCTCATGACAACAATCCTTATGCACCTGGACTGTGGGTTCTCACATCTGTTGTGACTGAAGCACAGAGCAAGAGGATGAAGTAAGATTAGATTAGATTTGCATATCATGTGACCTTGTAACACCATCAATCCATCCATGGTATTGCAGTGTTCAATCATGTATGTAGCGTGATTGTAAGGATGATGGTAAGAACATGTGATCTGACATCGAATTCAAGCTAGAATCATGACAGTGATGAATATAACAAGAAAACAAGACTTTTGCCAACTATGAACAACATTGACAAAGTCCAGATGAGAGGCTATGGCATGACACTGATATCATGTAACTGCTCTGCAGTCAATGGCCACTGGTACCAAACTCATCCATAGTTCTGAGACTGAGCGCCATGAATCATTTTAGGCACACATACTTGATTTTCGTCTCCACCCAGTGCTTCCCATAGAACTGCTTGTCATGCGGGTGAAAGACCATGTTGTAAGATGGAGCTTGACATTGCACATTGAAGCAATGAAACATGTCAAGGCCCCAAGGCCTCCCATCCTTGAGGTTTGAGTACGCAAGTATCCTCATGTCGACAACACATTCTCATGCATTGTTTGGGCCCTTGCAGATATCTGCGAATGATAGCATCACCAGGGATTGATTGAGTGTGTGTCTATCCTCTCCAAACGAGTTCTCCAGCACATTCCAGAGCTTCATGTCATAAACAAACACATTTTCGACGAATCTGGTCAAGGCAGGCATGATGACAGTGTCCATCATATCCAAATGAGTATTGACAAATATCAAGAGGTTTCCCTCATGGTTAGCATTAGCAAGTCATTTGAAGTGTGGCGTCATGGCACTTGGACGGTTGTTCCCAGCTTTGAGAGATCTGGTTGCTATGCATAGCTGCAGACACTTAGTTGGATGATCATGACACTAGCTGACATCAGTACATGACATACCCTAGATCTATCGACATTGAACTGCTCTCTGAGCATCGACTGGATGGTGTTCAATGCGTAAGAGCTGCAAAACCTGCTTCATGAAAGGAAGACGGCGAGAAGGGGGAAATAGTTGCAGTGGAGATAGTCCTGCCTTACCGAATATCCACGAATCTTGTACTGTTGACATGGACATGTGATTCGGCATGTGATACATTTGAAAAGTTTTGAACTCACAGGCACTGGTTGAGACAAACCACAATAGTATTGAGGACATTTAAATGTCTGCTCCATCACCATTGCCTTGCCTGTTACATTATCACAAGATGTGTCCACACAGCCATGGTCTCCGAGATCCTGACTCATGCATACTGAGATCCCACAGTCCTGCTGAACGCACGTCCAGATGTACAATCCTACATCATGGCAGTAGATACAACACTGAGTATGATGTGAGTCATCAATTGGATCAATTAAGATATGGATGTTAAGTGTATGAGCATTGCTTCCTTCAAGATCTCATTGCCCTGGTTCCATGCCACTACCCTCTCCTCACCATTGTCAGCCTCCATGTATTGACCACCCTGATTCATCTTTTGATGATTGGCAATTTTAGTTCTACCTAGGTATGACCAAATACAGCGCTGCAGTGATCACAGCATTCACTCATGAGGTAAAGGAGGATGGTGGCAAGGCCACACAGTTGAAATGGCACTCTGCTATTCTTGACTATCACATCGCCCTATCACTGGAAAACAGCACATTCACCATGGAATACCAGATGCCTGCACTGAAAAAGATGAAGCGAACATGGACTCAGTTTAAGGGGAAAAAAGTCTACAAGAGGATCCAATCCTGTGAGTGATTCATTGATACATTGATGTACATCAGTGATAATCCTACGCATATATTAGTGACACATAAAATGCTACATGAGACGTTATGTGCCGATGGCAACAATTCTTGCGGTGGTCCTTTTGAGCATGCATGCATAACTGAGGAAATGGTCGTTGAGGTTCTCAAGGCTATCAATGCCACAAGCACCATACCAGTGGACACAGGCCCTGTATGGAAAGCAGTTATTGACAAGGGTTCTGATAAGCCCTTTGAAGTCTGCATAATGCAATGGCCTCAGATCAAAGCCACTGCAAAACCCCATGGTATATTTCATGCATTGTTGGATGTGACACACCACAAGCTCATGGTATTTGCAGGTAATATGTCAATGAAAAAACTGGAAAGAAGTTGAAGCGATTGGATGACAATGGCTGCAGTCTAGTGGTGATGAGTACCAGTTAGGGATAGTGAGTTACACACCCACTTCAATGCAACTGATTGACTTTCGTGGATTTCACAGCTATCAGTTAGTATTCACACCCTCCAATGCATGATTGTCTGCTCATATATACAAGGACACCACCAAGAGTCATCACGAGGAGCCACCATCCCCGTCGATTATGTCAGCCAGGATGACAACGGATGCTGACAATGATGTGGATGGTGGAGATGACGTTCCCACTACTGGCTCAGTATTGGTGAGTCATTTGATAGGCTATGATCGATGTAAATACCTGTCCCTGACATTTGCATGATAGCGGCCTGTGAGTTGTCCAGGCCTGATATATTCATTGTTTGTGCTTATACAAATGCGATCTAGTGTGATTGCGGTGGTCTTGACAATATTCCACTCCCAATACTGTTAGCTGACTGGGACATGTGGCACAGGACTGCATTTGAGCATGGTAACTCACAAGTGTTCTTAAAACTTGTGACCTGGATACTCCTTCAATATTGCCAACTCTCACAGACAGATATGGACACGGATGTGAATGGTGTTGTCATTCCACATAATCCCAGGACCACGCCATTTGCCTCGGAAGATGATTTTCTGGAAGCCCTGGGCATGGAATGTCTGTATGCAGCCATCGTTCACATGGAAACATGCCCTCACTACCTCAGTCACCTCTTTCATGTGCTGGGAACATTAGTGAACAATGCAGAGATCAGGCACAGTAATCATGGATTATGGCCAATTGCCTTGCCACCACTAGTGACTCTAAGGTAAGCATCACAATATTTGATGCTCCTAGCTCACCACCACAGAAGTATGATGATGGATGCCGCTATTCCATGGCTATCGCTTTCAGGCCAAGCAGATGGAGTCTCACATTCGTTCACTGCAATGGACATAGGCCAAGAGGATGGGCCTGTGGAAGTCATAGTGCACAAGAGTGCGTCGACGTCAGCCAAGCATAAGCAAACACAATCACTTGCTTCCCCACCAAAGGTGATCCACAATGACTTCTGTGGTTGTTTTGATATTGACATTTCACAGGCAGAAGGTGGCCGAGGGCCTTCCAAATGTCCAAAGGACAATAGTCCTGTTCCATTCACAGTTCACAGTGGCGCCATTACAATATTCCAATTATCAACCGTTGGCCCTGACAGCCCTACTCAACCACCCAGTCCATCTGAGCCATCTGATGGACAAGCAGACAACGTTGCACCAGAACAGCCTGAGCACAAATCCTCTGATGGTGATGAGAATGTTGTTGATCCCATGGATGCAGATGCTGTTCCCATGCCACCTACGCCTATGCAGATCATTGGGACCGCAGAGATGCCTGTCAGTAATCCAGATGTGAGTCTTCCGACATTGCATGAGCCAGTGGCCGACCATTAGATAGGCATGGTTGACAAACATGACTCCTGATATTTCCAGAGGTACTTAGGTTCATTTACTCTACTGTACTTGTATGTGCATCATGTGGACTGTAGGGCTGAGTCCCTGGCTTTGTGTTGATGATGTAAAATTGATGTTGGATCATATTAGAATACAAGTCTCATGTAATGCATCAATCACATCATCTGTGTATCATAGTTTCATATCTGACTAGACAGTGAATGTTGGACTCCCTAAATGACTGACTAAATTGTTCTGACCAAGTGAATGTGACAAATCGGATCACAGCCCTCATGGAGATGGCTGCACTGCATTGGTTCTTGCTGTATTGCTATTCTCACATGGTGCTGCCCTGAATTGAATGATCACAACACAAATTTGTTTCTCTAGCCCAGCCAAGTCATGACTGGCTTGTCTCAGGACTCACCCATCCTCCAATTCAACCAATCCAGCCCAATCCGCATTATGGCACAATGTTCTGACCTTGATCTCACTATGGATGTATTGGGCAATTTTGTTCCAGCCACGAGCCCGACCATTACATGGCATGATGGTCATGTCACCATGCTTCCAACAGTTTACAATGAGTAGGGTGACAATGTATGTAAAGAGATCGACATCCCGATCATACATTTCATGGCTCAGTTTCCCATATCACCTGTCAAATCCAAGTATGTCACCTATGTCCCTCATGCACATATGATGCAGCTAGGTGTCTTAGATTTAGTCAGGCACTGCCTGAGCTTGAACAAACTAGTCATCATTAGTGCACCTGAGGACCAGGAAGACTGTGAGGAATTAACAGCAGAGTACCTGGAGAGAAATTTTGTGATCTCGCCGCATCGCACTGTAGGCATTCATGGTAATCGCTCACTCCCTTTGTCATCATGCTTGTCTGATGGATTGAGCATGTAGATGTGAGGTTGCGATCAATCGATCATATCAATCTGATCACACACGGCACTGTCAATTCATTCTTCAAGTCCATGATTGATCTGACACAGATTCAATGTATCCTTGACTTACCCCTGGCTCAAATATCACTCCCAGAGCCTCTCAGGTATGCCATGAGATGTCCATTTGTCATTGGAGTATGGTGATACAATATCATCCAGGAATATTGACCATGGTCTTGTATATGGGTGGAATCAGACGATTCATTCAGTTCCAATCCAGTCAAAAGTGCATCCTGAGAACTTTACCATCAAGGGATGGTCAATACTTCATCATGCTGGATATCTGACATATCCCCACCATGAGGCTGAGGGATCATTGACCTGGGTTAGGATGGAGGTCGGGGTGAAGTTCTGGGTGATCTTCAGGCCAAAGGCACATCTGGACAATCGACTTCATCTTCAGGAGCTCACAATGAAACTTGTCAATTACACATCCCACCGAGCATGGCTGCAAAGACACTGCGATGCTGAAGTCATTGTTCTTTGTGCAGGTGACATATTGTATGCAGATCATCCATTGCTATCAATGAATCTGACATCTCCACCTTGCAGGATTATGCCACCTGGCATGGTGCATGCAGTATATACACCAGTTCCATCATTTTCAATAGGCAGACACTTTTATAACTACACGTGCCTTCATCTCATGGAACTGACAAGATACATTGATGCTGAGGTCGCTGAATCAACCACAAATCAAGCTCTTGAGCATGCCCTGGAAATGCTGCATCACATGATGATCATGGTTCCATATCTCTCATGACATACTGGTATGCAGCTCTCAGCATCATCCTGTGTGCAATGTTAATACATTCACAGTGCTCTACAACAGACCGTTACTTGGTCTTTACATCATGGTAACAAAGACTGCGGAATATCACACCATGGGTAGCAGCGAAGATTCTGTTGCACTATCAGAGACCTCTAAGCCGAGCAAGGATATTGCAGAATGTATCATGCAGTCATATTTTGGGGTGTCATACAAGTTGCATCCCGGCGCTCTGATGTACATAGGCGATCAGACAATGCCTGGTGAGGCAGTCAATCGTGATCTTCTCCATGTGGCATTGAGGAGATCCATGAAGTTTTAAGCTGTGAGATGCAGAGATGGTATCTTATCGAAGATGTACACGTGCCCATGTGTGAGCACCTGAGTATGGCATTGTATCACATTCCTCATGCTCATTGATCCCAGTCTAGACCGTCTTATGAATGTTGTTCACTTTACACTATTGGTTAGTTAGTCACATTTTCCATTGCACATTCCAATCGTGTGAATTCCATCTTTCCCTCAAGTGTGTTGGGTTCTGTAGCACTGTCACAATGAATCATATTATGCTGCATTTGTTTTCTGTGATTACTATCAATTGGTCTATTGAACAATGCTTTATTACTTTCTGTACAAAATTCCGTTCACCTTATCATCGTGGCTGAAGAATTCAGACCTGTCTCAATGGTGGCCACACATATTGTTGCAAGAGATGGTGACAAAAATGATTTCTGGACCAGGAATCATTTGTGTCCGTCACATATGTTGCGCATTCACATCAGCTTTATTTGGAGTTGTAATATCACTGGATTGAGCTCACAATGCTGAGATGCGGTTGTGGCGTGAGACTGTCATGTGCCGTCACAGTCAAATATTCATCTGAGTTTGAATTTCTCTTTCCTCTTAACTTCCATCATGGGTTGCACACCTTCATGGGCATTTCATTGTCACTGACAATGGCCCATGACCCTTTTCATTGGTTCTGCGCTTTAATGAGTGTCACATTGACACTGTCAATGGCCTTCGTCTGTCATGTTTTGCAGGTGCTTGTGCTTGTTGGTTTCACACTTTTATGAGCATCGCATTGACGCTGTCAATGGCCTTCATCTGTCATGTTTTGCGGGTGCTTGTGCTTGTTGGTTTCACACTTTTATGAGCATTGCATTGACACTGTCAATGGCCTTCATCTGTCACGTTTTGCGGGTGCTTGTGCTTGTTGGTTTTGCACTTTCATGAGCATTGTATTGATGCTGTCAATGGCCTTCATCTGTCACATTCTGCGGGTGCTTGTGCTTGTTGGTTTTGGGCTGTCAATGGCCTGTGTTTGTCACATTCTGTAGGTGCTTGTGCTTGTTGGTTTCATGCTTTTATGAGCATCACATTGACACTGTCAATGGCCTTTGTTTGTCACATTCTGTGAGTGCTTGTGCTTGTTGGTTTCACGTGTTTATTGATGCTGTCAAATGGCCTTTGAATGTCTTGTCCTGCCCTACTGCTTGTATCTGCTGGTTCCAACATCCTGCAACATTGGCTGGTGATGATCCCTTCGACACTTGCTTGCCTTGGTGGCCCTACCCTCTCATCAATGTTCAACTGACTGTTGTCTCCCAACATTCACATGCACATTTGCCTCTGGATCGAATTCTGATGGTCATATCTTATGGACTCCCAATGCTGTCAATCCCTCATGCGCATTTATAGTGTGAGGTCCTATACTGTGTCATGTAGCATAGACTTGTGCACTATTGTAATTGTAATGATGTTGTGATGAAATTTCGAGGTACCATTTGAAACATTAACAAGGACAGTACCTGCAAGGGTTCAGTGTACCAATAGGCAAAAGATTAGCACAACCCACTCCCACTGTGATTGATGCCCATGCCATCCACAAGTCATCATAACACCTACTACTATACCAGATGTGAGGTTCCTTCGGACTTCTCTCGAATGGATTATCCCTCACCAAACTAGAATCACGTGTACCATTCCATCTCACTGATGCACCCAATGAGCTAGCCTACCTATCATTGAAACATCCACCTCCAAACACATTCAGAGACCTGCTCATACAATGAATGTGTGCTTTGGTCCACCTTCGAGACAATACAATTGATCGGAAATATATGTAGACAATCATTCTACCTTCTGGTTGATGCATCAAATCTGTATCTCACCAAATATCTTGTTGGATCACTATCGTATGCAGCCACATTGTTACTCCATTCCACTGTCCCATTATGTTCTTCATTCAGACTTGTGGTTGGACTAGTTGTGGTGACTATTGTCTAGCCACCATTCTACCACACTTCCCCACACCTTAGCCTGTCACACTCCCACATTCCACACCATGCTTAGACCATACCATCTCATATATAAGCCTCCATGTCTTTTGCCAAGTCTACTCACAACTTCACCCATCATCAAGTGTCAAATCCTTCTCCAGCTTTTACAATCATAGCAAACATGCAGGTACATTCATCCTTTCCTCACCTTATGTGAAGTCATCCTCACGTATGACTAGTCCAATGGTTCATCCAAAGCCCCCTGTTGCAAAGTTGTTTGCTCATTCATTAAGGTCAGTTGTTTGTTCTAGCATGTCTATATCTAACTCACACTCACTCTAGCACATCAAAAAGAAGGATGCCAATAACAAATACCCACCCTTGCTGGATGTGAGTCCCCCCTTGTTCTGGGCTACAATGTATATACTTTATATGATGAACTGTCAGCATTCTGAAGAAACTGACGTTCCCCACCTGAATCTCCCATTCTCTTTGCTTGAGGGGTAGTGTTGAGGTATACAAGCTGATCACCATCAAGCTGAGCATAGAAGAATATCGGAGTATCTGAGCATTGGAGAACAAATGAAATATATATATCTTTGGAGATTTCCAAATAATCATAATCACTGTGACCTACTATACACCCACACATCACTATTGTTATTCAAAGTGTCTGGTCTCATTCTCGCAGCCTTTATCACTCAACATGTTGCTTCTGTACCCTATGTGACTGTTTCAACATCACTCACTTGTACATGTGCTTCAGTGCACTTGCCCTGGCAGGAGAGGTCAGAGTTGGTCTGATCTTGAGCAATCTGTGGAATATTGATAATCCTTGGGTCAAATAATGCTCCGAACAGCAAGCATGCTGGATCTTTGCATCACATGAGAACTGTGGGCACATTTATCCATATCAATCCACTGACAAACAATGAGACATTGTCCACTATCTGTATGACTCACTATTCAACCATGACATATCCTACATCAGACCCCATCATATTGGAGATCAAATCAATCAGTGCGGATATGACACGTACTCTTCTGTCAAGTCTCATGTTTATGCTTGTGCATAATAATGTTTCACTGTTAATATTGGATAATACAAATAATAAGGCAAGTGCTCATCCATTGGAAACAATAATGGGTGCATGTGACTTGATGCAGTGCAGATAAAAGTGCCAGAACAATGTGTTGATGCATTAGAGGTTGTTATCAATCAGCTGTATCTTTATTGGAACATCGCTAAGGCATTGATAAAGCTTCCAAAGTCTTCTGGACTCAATCATACTATTCAATTCTATCTATCCCTTGTCACATATATCGCTTGTGTCATCAATGCATTTGCTGCTGAGGTCCAGGAAGATGGGATAAAGGCCACATCATCAAAATGGTGCTCTGCACATCTCGACTTTCATGTTGCTCTCATGTTGCATGACAGTGCATTTACTCCCGAGCACCAAGCAATCACACTTAAACAGATGAGGTGCACATGGACCCACTTTAAATCAAAGAAGGTTTACAAGAAACTCCAAGGCCATGCATCAGCGATTGACTAAAATTACACATGCACGCTCATTGCATGTGCACTTCAGTCACACGTAATTGGTTACACAACCACTTGTGTCAAGATGGTAATGACATGTGTGGTGGTCCCTTTGAACACAAGCACTCGCACAACAATATGATTGCTGGCTTACTCAAGCAGCTGCAACCTGCACACACCATGGAGACAATGAGGGATCTCACACCACAGCCTGCCATCAAAATGGTTTCTGATCAACCAGTAGAGGTGCATACCACACAAAGGCACATCTTAAAGATCACCGCAGATCCTACTGGTATGTTGTCCACAAGTTCTGATCTGGTATTGACTCATGGGCAATACATTCATCGAGGTCCCAGAGTAAAGTCAACATCTATTGACGATGATGACCAATGCAGGCTGTCTGTGCAAGTTGCTGGTGCTAGTAAGCTTCAGCCAGCAGGAGAACCTCAGGATGTGGTGGGAGATGCTTTCATGTTTGAGTACAAAAGCAATCACAGAGCTGCTAACACGTGTCAGATTGGCACAGAAAATGACGATTGTAATCAACTTCCTCCAGTGTTATGTGACTGGGCTTCCTGGCACAAAACTGCATTCAAGCAAGGGAACTTGCAGGTCTTTTTGAAACTGGCGACTTGGATGCTTATCCGATTTCGCCAGATAGCAATGACAGACATTGACACCAATGTGAATGGTATTGTTATTCCCCTGAATCCAAGGACCATGGCCTTTGACAATCAAGATCACTTCCTAGAAGCATTGGGCATAGAACAACTATATTCCGCGATCGTGCATATGGAATCACACCCACACTTTCTCAGCCATATCTTTCATGCCCTCAGGAGGATCTTGAATGACCCAGGTCTGGAGTGTAGCAATACCTCAAGCTGTCAAGCCACCTCTCCACCTGTTGTTGTTCCAAGGTATGCACTACCATTTAAGATACATGTTGCTCAAACAACTGTCAGTATGATGGCAGAAACAAGTATTCCATGGTTATCCCTCAGAGGCGAGAAGGATGATCTTGCTACTTCATTGGATGTATTGGATATTAGTAAGGATGATCAGCATTCTGGTGTCCGCCCATGAGAAGGAGCTGAGAGGTCAGGAAAGTGTAGGAGGACACCATCACTCACTTCATCACCAAAGGTGCATACTGATGAATTCAAAATTTGTCTTGTCATTCATACCTCTCAGAAGGATGGTGGTCAAGGTCTGTCAAAACGTCATAAAGACGGTAAAGACGTACAGCTCCACTTGCCGAGGGCTATCACAACAATGGCCAGCCCCGCCTCATTGGTTGATATCCCTTATATGTCACCAATTGAGAGTATGACATCTGATGAATTGGCTCCACGAGACAATATATCCAATATATCTGAGGCATGCGATGAAGATATGATATCCAGCATTTCGGACGAGCCCACTCACATGTCTCCAGCCCTCACTAATATGCACCTATGGTCAGTGTTGGATGAGCCTGGTACATCTGAGGACCTCTCTATCTCCTCCTTTTGATTACCCACATGAGAAGAATAGGTGTGTTGATGAAGTGTTGGTGACTACTGGAGATACTCACACAGTGTGAATGACATTTACAGAATTTCTTGCTTCATCAGCACTGATATTGGAGACATGTAGTTATACAGTCATCGCAGTTCATATATGTTAGCCTTGATGATGAATATTCATGCCAGTTGAGAGAGGTGCATCGCCATATATCGTGTATTGAAATCCTCGAGAAGAAGACACTGTAACAGTGGGGATACATAGATATTCTACATGATAATATGTCTGCAATCCATCATTAAAACTCTGCAGCCTGCCCTGTCATGCTGGCCCTGATAACATCAACCTATTCATTCATTGACTCCCTGTACCTGCCATCATGAGTATCTGAGTATGAGTGAGCATCATTAATTTCATTGATCTCGCAACAACAACCAACATGACATAAAATGCTGACAATACAATAGGCACCTGATGAGATAATGACTTTCAACACATGTGATTCTGTAGGCTCACCAGACTGAGCAATACTGTGTATCCACATGGATGTGAGATCATCACACCATGGCCAGGAATCCCTTTATTTGAGTCGCTTGTTGCTGAATATCAAGACATCCAAGGACACCATGATAATGTATTGCTGATCCTGGACAGGTGCTCATCATACAGCTAGGAATTTAAGCTACAGATCAATGTTTTGGTATAACAACATTTCAATGAAATGAATCATGATTGAGGCTGCAGGGGGATGTACATGATGCCATTCACTGAATTGTGGGACATCAATGCATTATGGTAAGTCATCACACAGACAAGATCTGTACAAGGTAAAACTGCAACACAGCAGGGCGTATCAGCATTATATTCAACATATGGTATACATACTGGCCTTGTTAGAAATGTCCAGCAGTAACATTATACATATTTCATCAGTATCTACAGTGAATTATTTAATATCAGTGTTCTCGATCAAATGGATGATGCAGTCTTTGACTGAACACATAGTGTTGACCCTCTGCTTGTCATCGTCAATCATGCACTGTCCCAGATCCATTAACTCCTGCTTCTAGCCACTTGTTTCCAACTCAATCCGCTTGACATTGTCTCTCATGATGTTGAGCATGGCCACCTGGTAATCAACAGTGTCTTGAAGATCATTGATATGGGCCCGATACCCCTGTACTTCATCAGCATGCTCAATTTGTATCTGGCACAACTCATCCCAATGACTATCCCTCATCTCCTCAAGTGTCTTTCAATCCCTGGTGCAGTCATCCTCAAGTTCATGTATATAGCACTGCAATTGTTTCACTTGTTGTTGAATATCGAATGTGCACTCTTGTTCATTAGCCTGAGGCTCTGGAGAGTATGCAGACCTGTAGAAAGTCTCTTGGAGCTGTATTATCATCAGTGAAGACATGTAAATAAGCAGTGGAATGCGAGTAGCTTACCAGTGTTGTGCATTCCACCAATGGGGCATGCGACCTCATCCATTTGCTGGCTTTCATTGGTGTGAGGTTGTGGGATGTGCAACACTTCATTGTAGAGTAAGACATAGTTCGTGGTTGATTATGTTCCAAGCGCAAAGTATGCAAAAGTAAATGCAAGCAGACAAAATGCACATATATCAGTGACAGATTACATAAGAAGTCCGTCCAAAGTGACACTCAATTCAAACTACTATGTACTATCCCAATTTCAGCAATATATTGTCATCAGTTCTCGTCCACAGTGTAAGCCTGGTGGCTTATGTACGCATACACATATGATTCATTGCACCATAGACACTTTCTTTTCCTTAGCTTGTATGTTACTGTTGTTGTCATCTTGCAATCCAGAATGTGATTCTTCTTTGCATGTATTTCACAACCTTTTCACTGACTATATGCTAGGGCAACAGTACCGTGTCTATAGACATGAAATTACGTTGTCCATTTACTCTGCTATTAACACAGGGGTATCCAACTTGCCTGCAAGCCGAAACATCAAAGGACTTGCATCCTTCTCTTCGAAGGTTTTTATGTACCCTCAATGTGAGACACTGTCATGTTACCTTGCAGACCCACAGGTGATTCAACCCAGATTGTGAGTTACAGCTGGTTGATGGTGGTTCTTGTCTAATGTTCACAGATTTCAAGGTGCGCGATCCTTGGCGCTATGAAAATACGCATTCCTTGCTTGCTCAGCTGATGGATTCAGCAAGACAGAGATGCTTGAAAGTCATGGTGTATCCTGGTCTGTTACAATCTCATAGTCTGTGCTTTGATTCACCATCGTTGCGTAGATTTGGATCAATTGATGCATCAGCTCCTTCTACAGTCACATCTATACATTTGTTCTCGTCTTATGTATCTGGAGTTCTCAAGCAGTGTCAAAGTAGCTGTCTTGTGAGTCCTTCTGACTCTGCTACAGTCATTCCAGAATTAAATGCATTTGTTGACTCTTCAGGATTCACCAATTGTAACAGGTTGAGACATTGCAAGAGTCCTGATGCATGCAGTCCTGCCAGTGGATGTGCTCGTTTGACAGCAGTTGCATTTGCTGCACTGTCTTGTTTCCTCTTCTTCATGACAGGGGCTGAACATGGTTTTCCAATACTAGCTAAGGGCCTGAAGGGAACAGTTGAAGGCATAGCACACAGCCCTGCCTTGCTCCGAGTCACAGCTTTGGATGCAGGATGTGGTTTGCTGGGATAGAAGCTACGACTGATCTGTAGGATGCTTTGAATCGGAGAAATAGTAGCAGTGCAGTTTATTCTGGGAAATTGAATGACTTTATTTGGTGCTGACACACTCATTTGTTTTGTGTCTCTCAGTGTTTCTTGTCATTGGCAATGACTTGTTTCTACACAGTCATTAAAGCATGGTGGCTTGTATAAGGATGAAATAACGAGCATACTACGGCTGCTCAATATATTCTTCGGCTCAAATCGTTAAGGCACATGTGGTGTTTGAAACATCTAAGATGAAGTGACTGATTGGCTGACATTCTGATCAATGATCAGTGGACGATTCTGCAGGCATGCAAGGTATGTGATATTCCTCCTGATCATCATTAGCCTTTCCTTGAGCATATTCCGACATGTGTTTTACTCTGCATAAAAATACCCAATGTCTTAGTATGCATGATTGCACTACACGCATCAGCAATTGCCTTTGTCCTGTATATCTTACAATATTGCACATTCAGTCATCCATGTTGTTTGGAGTTCGAATATTGCAGGATTGAACTCACAACACCGATATGCCAATGTGCCAATGTGGTGTAAGACCGTCATGTGATTTGAAGTTCAAATATTCATCTGAGTTCAAATTCTCTTTCTGGTCTTGACTTCCATCATGGGTTGTGCGCCTTGATTGGTGTTTTGTTGTCGCCCACAACAACCCATCCTAATTGCAATGCTCTGTACCAGTCTGTTTCGTTCCTTACTGCTTGAGTTGTTCGATCTGTCGTTGGTTCCGTGCTTTTATGAGCATCACATTGACGCTGTCAATGGCCTTTATTTCTGTCATTCCATGCTGCTTGTTTGTTGGTTCCACGCTTTTATGAGCGTCATGTTGACACTGTCAATGGCCTTCATTTCTGTCGTTCCATGCTGCTTGTTCATTGGTTCCATGCTTTTATGAGTGCTATGTTGATGCTGTCAATGGCCTTCATCTGTCTCATGCTGTGCTTGCTTGCTTGTATTGGTCCCATGCTTTCATGAGTGCTACGTTGATGCTGTCAATGGCCTTCATCTATCCCATGTTGTGCTGGTTGCTTGTGTTAGTTGGTTCCGTGCTTTCATGAGTGCTATGTTGATGCTGTCAATGGCCTTCATCTGACATATTTAGCATGATTGCTTGATCTTTGGTTTCGCGCTTTCATAAGTGTGATGTTGATGCTGTCAATGGCCTTCATGGGTCTCGGTTTATGCTACTTGCTTGTGTTTATTGGTTCTGCACGTGTATGAGTGCCACATTGACAAGTCTGTGACCCACATCGGTCTCATTCTGCCCCACTGCTTGTAACTGCTGATTCCAACATACTTCAAGATTGGCTGACTGCTTATTCTGATGTGCTTTAAGATTGACTTGTGACGATATCAACTATACATGTGCTCATTGGCCTTGATGCTCGTATGGTCCTCTGGCTGATGCTATCCCTTGATATTCACTTGTGCACTTGACTCTGGATTGGCTTCTGAAGGTCATTTCTCATGGACATGCATTTCTGGTGGGCCCTATGCTGATTTGGAGTCTGCTGGATGTTCTGCATCATCTCTCATATACCATTCACTCCATGTATTATTGTATTCATTGTGATGAATAAATTGTTTTATTCTTGTCAGTATTGAGTGGTGTAAACTTGAATAGTCTGATTGCATCTACCCAGAACATGATTGCCTGACCCATGAAGTGATATCACTGAGGACATTGTCAGAGTGCTCTCTCTCAGTGTTGGTACATCCATTTCTGCATGTAGAGAGTGACAATCAGTGTAAGATAATGACAGTGCTGATGTTATTCAGGAATGAACCTAGCATGATGTGGATATACAACAGGCAGGGTCAGAGTCAGTAGTCATAATGAGAATCGACTGATTAACAGGCTCTACATTGTACCATCCCTGAGTTGTGTAATCACTACAATGTGATCCATGTATTCATGTAGTGGTTCTTGTTGCTAGCCAATATCATGCACTGGAGCATCTAATTTCACATGGAAATATCTGAATGTATTAAGGCCTCTTGTGTACATGGAATCAGGATGCGTGTATGCATTAATCACATTTATCTATGCTATGAATGTACGCTTGCATACTGGATGGACTTGTGTTGTGAAAAGTACTCTTGTGAGAGGACAATGATTTCATGGTCGATGCATGCACTTGCAAACAGAAACATACAAGCCTGATACACTGGACCAAGCCATTACAGCAACACCAAGCATCCTCAACCAGACACACCCATAACAAATACATAATGCAAACATTGTATCACTGATCTACTATGATTATCTTGAACTATACATCGCGAAACGATATCCACCACCCATAGAACTACATTCTCAATTTATACACTCTTCATTCACTCCATCATGCCTGGCAACTGCACTAAACATTGCATGGATCAAGATCTGGTCCCTCATGCATGCAGCAAATGTGAGATGCATTATTCTCACTCATCTCACAGCCTTAAGACCAGCCTTGAGATGGTATGTGATGATGTATGACATATCATCAATACTAAGTCTGATACAAGAGCGTATCAGGATGACGAGGGTCATATTTTGACATCTCTGAGTCCTGATGCATGAATGGCCCAGTACACTGCTGGTCTCCTGGAAACCATCGACCACTTGCAGTGTTAGGTGAAAGGTCTGGGACTCAAGTGCATTAAGGATCAAGCTGCACTCCAGCAATCTCTATGTCATATCAGCACCCTGAATGAGGACATTGCTTACAAGAGCATGATGTTGGATGTTTTGAGCAAGGACGTCGATCGGCTTGAGGCAGAGTTGAAATATCAAAAGGATGAGATCGATAGGCTCACAGATGATATCACTCGGGACCAGCAAGGGAGGGGCGAATATGTTGAATTCATGAAGGAAGAGATCATAGCACTGATCAATGATGCCAAGTTCTAGATGTCAGTAAGATTTTCATTCCATATGATATCATGTCCCAAGCAATGAATGTCCTTAATTGGATCATGCATGTATATGTCGCTGTTTACATTGTTGCAGTATTACAATAATTGATTTTCTCTACCTGGATAGGACTTAGAAATCAATGCACTCAAGATTGAAATGATCATAATGGCCTCAAAGCTTGATACAGAGGTAAATGTGTCATGTGAACATATCCCTCACTATCCTGATGTAAATATTCATTGCAGGCTGGGTCGATTGGACAGGACATTGAAAATGACACATCCATGCTTTAGCAGCCACAGTCAGATTGGTTGATATGAGTGGTGTCCTTTACCTATAGTTCCATCCTATCTTGGTATGTTCTGCCTTCATGTGCTCGATTTGATAGGAAGAATGATATTCAGGCTAGTCATCAGACACAAGTGACATGACCGCACAATCTTACATTTACCTCATATGACATGGTGGTTCAATATACATGTTGCAGGAGGCTCCCTGTACTGTGCCACTTTATCTGTCCATATGTTTGTGAGATCAGTGCATTGGTGCCATGGATCCCTGCATATCCATCTTCAAGCTACTCTGAACATTGTGCTAGTATCAGAGCCAATATCACTAGACACGAATGACGAGAATGGATGCACGAGCATTCTTTACATTGTCCAGAAGCAGAGTTATGATTTTATGTCATGTTTATGTGCTGGTGAGTCGCTGTATGTCGCTACCAACAACCAGCAATCATCAACTGACAGCTTACCATTGTTTGATGCAGAATGCATAGCTTGTCAAGCGTGGATCAAACATTTGTCGAGGTGCATTGGCTACCCAGTCAATCTTAGGATATGATGATCACATCGTGAGACATCATTGTGATCTCATTTGGCTTGTAGTCACATCTGACTGGACATGGTGTGGCTATCATTGTATGTGAGTATGCATTCCCACTGTCTCAGACACAACATACTCATCCAAGCAGGCCTGCTGGCTCTGCAGCTACAGTGTGAACATTTGAACGTCATCTCTGTTGCATTCATTTGCCCTATTGGTAGACATCGAATTGCATCCATATATTCATGGTGTCCCATATATCTATAGACACACTAGCATCCTGCAGCTTCTGTTGCACAGACTGATATACACTTATACATCATGGCAGGTATGTCCAGGCATTGTAACCCAATCCATTTTGAGGTGTTGAGAGAGGGGTGTGGCTATGTACGATAGTTGGATCCCTCTATATTGCAGGAGATGTTCATGGCAGAGGAATTGATTCTTGCCACAATGATGACTCTACTACCAACTACTCATCTTCACTACCTCCTCTACTACCAACGACACATCTGATGGGCAATTCATTATCTCCTTCTCCTACCAACAACTCCTTTCATGAAAATCCATTAATTCCCTCTACTACCAATGACATGTCCTATGAATAATTCACTACCTCCCTCTACTACGTGGTCGAGAAGCTAATATGTTGCTCATAAGAGGAGTCATTTATATGAGAGTTGGGCTGTGAATTGTTTGTAAAATGAGTTGTTGGTAGAGGAGTAGAGTGAGGAGTGGTATGTCAAAGAGGAAGAGTGTGCTTACCAGTTATGCAGCAACTTCCCAAATATCAACACTAGCAGCAGCCATCATATGCTGCATGATCTTCAGTGGACGCTGCCCAGGGTTGGCTAACATCTTGAGGTCTACTTTTGGAGATGACTATGATGTCATCTGCCTTGCGCTTCGTTCTTCACTGTGACCAAGTATTTGTTGTGATCATGGCCAAATGAGATTTGGCCTCACTGGTTACAGTGGGTTCTATGACTGTGGGAACTGTGGTGGTTAGTGAAAGCTGGGTATCAAAGGGGCCTCATGATGGGAAAGAAGCTGTTTGTTAATGTTGAACTCTCAATTATTCCAGACCTCGAAGACTGCAGGGCGACATCAACTGCATGGTTGCCTTCACCACTATAGAGCATATGGCCATATATTATATATTTATCACACATTTTATGTTGGTTCTTGATGTTTCATATGATGCAGTGCATCTCTGGGATTACAATGCACCAACTTTTAAGGAAATTGGTGGTCAGGAACATGAGTTATGATCATTTTACTGTTTACAAGCCTATACCACTGAATGGCTGTATTAGGATGGCATAGCCCTATTGGGAAGGCTATTTTCTTACATATATAGCCTTATATATATCATAGTCATGTGAATACATGATTTTGCACTCTTTGTACAATGTTTTTATATTAAATCCCCTGATAGAGGAGGAGGAGAGAGGCTATAACATCATAAAAATTACTGGAGTTCCAAAACTTGGCCCATCATCTTCTGTAATCTTTAAAATGGTAGGGAGAAGATTTGGTGGATGATTGATGAAGTTTAGAATCTTTGGTCAGACATCACCCTAACTATCAGGTGAACTTGGTCTACCATATCATAAAAAATTGCTGGAGCTTCAAAACTTGGCCCATCATCTTCTATGACCTTTAAAATGGTGGGGAGAAGATTTGATAGATGATTGGTGATGTTGAAAATCCTTGGTCAGAATATACCCCTAACTGTCACATGAACTTAGTCTACCACATCATAAAAAATTGCTGGAGCTCCAAACCTTGGCCCATTATCTTCTATGACCTTTAAAATGGTGGAGAGAAGATTTGGTGGATGATTGTTGGAGTTTAGAATCTTTGGTCAGATGTGAACCTCACTACCAGAGGATCTCAGTTTATTACATTGTAAAAAATTGCTGGAGCTCCAAAATTTGACCCATCATCTTCTATGACCTTTAAAATGGTAGGGAGAAGATTCGGTGGTTGATTGGTGAAGTTCAGAATCTTTGATCAAATGTAAACCTCACTACCAGAGGATCTTAGTCTATCACATTGTAAAAAATTGCTGGAGCTCCAAAACTTGGCCCATCATCTTCTATGACCTTCAAAATGGTGGGGAGAAGATTTGGTGGATGGTTGATGATGTTAACAATCCTTGGTCAGAATATGCCTCTAACTGTCAGATGAACTTGGCCCACCATGTCACAAAAATTACTGAAGCTTCAAAACTTGGCCCATTATCTTCTATGACCTTTAAAATAATGAAGGCAAGATTTGATAGATGATTGACAAGATTGATGATTCTTAGTTTGAAGAAACTCCTAACCAACCCTAACATTCATCTATTATTATACAAGAAATTCCTGATGGTTCAAAGCTTGGCTCATCATCTTCTATGACCATTAAAATAGTGGAAATAAGCAT
>QLOO01001362.1:0-17611 GCA_003313855.1 Suillus sp. MG131 | reverse complement strand
CCGATTGCTAGGTCGTGGTCACTGGTGACTTCTTCCAACTACCCCCTGTCGCGAAGGGTACCAGTCAAGTCAAATTTGCTTTTGAAGCACAGCTCTGGAGCCAGACTATCAAACGTACATTCAATCTGAATAAAGTCTTTAGGCAAAAAGATCAACGTAAGGAAGAGGAGATCAGTCAAATTGCTTATATGCTGAGCGTTCTTCAGAATTTGTCGACATGCTTAACGAAATGCGTTTCGGGCGGCTTTCGCAAGAATCCATTGCCCGGTTCAAGTCTTTGTCACGACCAATTAACTACGATGACGGTCTGGGAGCAACCGAGCTGTCAGTCCTCTATTCAATTTGATGGCCGCATTAATTGATTCAATGCAGCTTCCCCCGTCGAGAAGATGTGGAAAGATCCAACAATGGCCGCATGTCTCATCTTCAAACTGAGCAAAGAGATTACAATGCTTCGGACGGCGGGACAATGGTTGATGTGGGCCAGCGCGAGAAAATGCTTGCGAACTTCATGGCGCCGAAGAAACTTGTGCTTCGCGTCGGTGCCCAGGTCATGTTGATCAAAAACATAGATGACATGCTTGTCAATGGCAGCATGGGCAAGATTTTACGTTTTGTCGACCCAGCACTGTATGGGACCGACTATGATGATGTTGATGGTAGCGGTAATACAGGAAAGCCGAAGTCAGAAAGGAAGAAAACCGTGACGACGAGAGACATGTTCATGCCGGTCGTGGAATTTTCGGTGCCGAACAGAGGGCGCCGAGAAGTTCTAATTCAGACCGAGATTTGGAAAGTTGAGTTACCTAGTGGAGAGGTACAAGTGTCGAGAACGCAGGTATGGTGTTTATTTTCTGATTATGTCCGCGCACCTAACCCTTGGCGACAGCTGCCCTTGATATTAGCTTGGGCAATGTCCATCCACAAGTCGCAAGGGCAAACACTCGAGAGAGTCAAGGTAGACCTTGGCAGAGTGTTTGAAAAGGGTTCGTTGTGGTAGTCAATTCATGTCCTCACACTTGAAGTAACCTTTCCCGTTCAGGACAAGCATATGTCGCATTATCTCGAGCGACGTCATTGGAGGGTCTGCAAGTTCTGAATTTCGATCCAAAGAAGGTGAGAGGGACTTCTTCTTTCCCTGTACGGCTGTGCTCACCCCTCTTCAGGTACAAGCACATCCCAAGGTCGTTGAGTGGAGCAAAACGCTTGAGACCATTTCTGCGGACTGAACCGTTGGCATCTGAATCATTGGTATTTTTTTGCTCCATTATTGATGGATTATTTCACTACCATGCACGTGGAAATGGACCACCAGACCTACCTTATGGACGTAGTATATGTAGTTATGCTCATGAGTGCACTGGAGGTGTGCTCGATAACATGGTTGGTGGACCATATGGAAAGACTACCGGGAATCTTGCTTCTTGGTGAAACTGTGGATCAGTGACGTTGGTTACCATCTAAACTGATGCTTCTTTGGTCGGTCTCGGATCCCTGAGCTCAACAGTGTTGTCTTGCAGAACCAACAAAAACATTCTTTCTTGAGGTTCTCACCGTCTGCAGTGCAATTCACGCCAATTCCTCGTCACGTCGCCATTGTCACCGACAATACCAACACGCTCAACATTTTTAATTCTCTGCAAGCTTCCGCGCCATACAACTCTCATGTCTGCTGTGAATGTCTTGATGTCAACCTTCAAGTGTATCATGTCCCAGGAGCAGAAAGCTGTGGTAGATGCTCTATCTCATTTAAACAACCATCAGACTCTCCATCTAGTACCTGATCTCATCAGTCATGATGTTACACCCCCTCAGGATGCGTTGGCAAACCAAGTCACAGCACGGACGTTAGGCTTTTCACAGTCTACTGTCATGCATTTTCGATTGATTTCTTTCACTACCTGGAAGTATCCCATTTATTCATAACGTTAATCATGAACAAGTCTTTTCTGGACTCTGCTAAAGGCGGAACTTGGTCGAGCTACCAAGCTCTAACCACCCTGCGATCTTATTGGGATCCCTTATTCTAGTAGTACGTGTCTGAAAACTTCAAACGCATCAACTGATGTTGTTTGTTGTTCCCCTAGTTGTGGAGAGGTAATCATAAGCCTTATCCGCAGCCTCGTCCTGAGCATCACCACGGGTGCAGGCTGTTTGCAATTTGTGGTCCAACCTCGTGCGGGGGTCTAGAGGCTAATGAGCAAACACATCCTACATGTCAAACAAATGAGTGGGGGACGTACAGACAGTGCGAGGTTCCACAGACTGGGAGTGAGAGAGACGTCGCTGCAGCACCGTCAGCATCAGATAAGCAGCTCAAAAGCTAAAGACGAGATATACACACTCTGAGAATGAGACATTGTTGAGTGCTGAGTGCTGGACATTGTCGAGTTCCGAGAATAGGAACCTTTCGAGTTCTGAGTAGGACATTGTCGGGTATTCAGTTCAAGATTTCTAGCGAAGTTTCATGATAACATACAGTTTGCTGGATGTGAAAGTTGCGAATAAGGTGCATTTCTGCTCCAGTTAAGGAAACGGAGTCAATCTTAGAGGATTGTGTGATCCACCCCGCATTGTCACAGCTTCCGCGGGAGATCTGAAATCGTCGTTTGCACACTCGACTTTTAGTTGTTAGGCGCTGTCAGCATCCAGAAGAAAAAACATACTTACCAATTGATTGAACAACTCCGCCGTTGAAACCAATACTTGATGGACCGGGTGTCAATGTGATTGACAGCAAAAATGACATTCATTCAACTCCAAGCCATGACGCTGTTTGTTGTTCAATGATAACTCTTGTGACGATCTTCGTGCCTGCTTCAATGCTTGGCCAATCATGGCTTGTAAGTCGGGTTACTTGCTTGTCGTCGTCAATGCACAAATCATACTGTCCTTGCTCCAAAAACCGACTCTGAATTTGAGCCTCGATCGACTCACGTTTGAACAGAACATGGAGCATCTCGTTGAGTTGCTGAAGAAAATTTGATGAACGAGCTTCCAAACACTCTGGGGAGACAGACCTGAAATGAGGTGCAAAAGGTCACCGATATTGCATGTTCGTGGCCTGTTGCGTCTACCAGTGTCACACAACCAAGTGTGACAGCTGCAGTTAACCGCGTTGTAGTCTGTCCCACAGAGTCCTGCCACCTCCGTAGAATTGCCAACGCTTCATGGACATCGTGTTGACTTTGCATTTGAGACGACCACTAACAAAGCTGAATAATGAGTGCATGTAAATAACTCGAGAGTGTACAACACAACCGAAGAATCCGCCAGATAACGGTCGATTTCGCTGGAGCATCTGATGATAGCTTGCGTAATGGATGTGTATGCGAGACCGCGTTTGTATAACTGTGTCACTTGGGCGTATATATCTTGCAGCATCCTAAGTGTGACTCGATGTCGTGCAAATTCAAGAACACATCAATAAGGCATATACCTAATTATGGAATCCCTCCGGTATTGTTCAAAGGAATCCTGGGCGGTCGGCGCATCGCACAGATGTGAGCTTAGTCGATGAAGTCGTGACACCAGGTAATCTAGGTCCGCCTTATTCTGACTACGTCTCTGTGACGGCCTTTGAATCAAGAAACATCCTGGTAATAGAATAAGCTCTCACATCTACAACCTGAATGATTGACAACAATCCACTGATGGTAGCTTGCATTGGAGGACCGGCGAGTGGAATTGCACCCGCAACGGCCTGGACGATGGGCAGATATGTCTGAGTCGTATCAGAAGCTTTTCCGGCAGAGGGATCGCTCTGAGAGGATCTGATGGAAGAAATATCGATGGATACTTTGAGACCTGGATCCCTGGCTAGAGAACTAGGGCGCACTAATAGTGATGGATTCAGATGGAGAGTAAATAAGGGAACGGGAAACTCACTATGGATATCTGCAGAGATGGAGCCATCGCCTTCATGATGGGTGGTTGTCGAACTGCATTGGATGTGTCTTTTCTTTGCGAGGCGCCTCGATCGTACTGCGAATATTTTGTCCAGATTGAAATTATCAACGAAATCCTTGACCCGCGAAGAGGGCATATTGATCAGATGGGTCAGAGGGAATATGAGACGTAGTGGTACAGAGAAGGAGTCGAGATACTGAATAGGCAGCTGTGTGTAATACAGTATGTACCACAGCAGCGGCCGCCGTGACAAGCCTTGTGTATTGCAGGTATCAAATGGCCAGGACATCTATGAGCTGGATTCTGGAATAACTTATTGCAAGCACGACCCATGTGGATGATTAGAGTTGAGATTTTGGTATGTATGGATCTTTCTAGTAGTAAGTGACGGTACGACTGCGTGTGCACATAATGTTTATGTAATTATAACATTGTAGTCTCATTGTCTGTACTCTACTAAGGGACTGGTTGACCTCGTTAGCGCTGCAGTACGTGTCAAGTTACTGAAAACTTCAAACGTATCCACTGATGCTTGTTTTTTGTTCCCTAAGCTGTGGAGTCTACTTACTGCAGATTCATCTGCCTGCGAACTAATGGTAGCCGCAGACACTCCCCCCTTAAGCTCGAGAGCTCAAACAGAGATTGACGATGAACTTGGGGCGCTGGAAGAGAGAATGCGAGCTCTTCGGACACGCCGAAATAATTTCTCTCCCGTTTCCTCCATTCCTCCAGAGATCCTTGGCGCAATTTTTATCCATCATGCTCAGCAGACGCAGATGCTTCATGTTCCTGATAACCCTGCGGTTCTTTCATGGCTTAACGTTGGACATATTTGTCGCCACTGGCGCGAGGTTGCTCTTGGGACACCGGAGTTATGGGCTACTCCGTTTCTAAATTCCTCAAAGGCCACGGAGGAGATGCTCATGAGGTCCAAAATGGCTCCCTTGAACTTGAGATGCGGTCTACGATATCGAATGGACTCCGTCCAAAAGGTGTTGATGCATGTAGAGCGTTTGCAAGAGGTATCTCTTCCGTTCTTGAATGGTGGTATGACGTACCGCTATGTTATGGAATTCCTTAACAAGTTATCGTCTTGTTCCGCCCCCAAACTACAATCACTTTCTTTGGAAGAAGAATTCGTGCAAGCGCTACGGATAGCAATCCCGACTTCTTTTGTCGCGCCCAATCTTCGCAGCCTCCGACTCCAGTACTGTGATCTATCATGGGCATCATCTGCCCTCACAGGACTCACTGTCCTTGATATCAAAAAATTGTCACCAGAATGCCTTCCGACTTTAGACGAGTTAATCTCTGCGCTCCGTCGTATGCCTGCTCTGCACACTCTCGAGTTAGATGATGCTCTTCCAACTCTTCCCCCCCAAACGACGTCACTCTCTCATGCACCTCGTGCCATGAATGTTCGCCTTCCCCACTTGAAGCGATTACGTTTGGTGGCGAAGGTGTTGGATGTGGCCAATGTGTTGGCTCGCATCGAGTTACCTGATTCCACGATGTTGGAAGTTCAACTCGGATGCCGAGCATCTTCATCTACGAATCCGAATCAAGAATGGAGTTTAAGTCTCCCTATCATCTCTCGTGCCTTGGAAAGTTGCTTCAAAGCCACTTCAGCCAAGTCTTGCCGAATCCCGCGTTCCCTGCGACTGTTAGCCGTTGGTCGCATTCACGTGCAGTACAGCACGGTCCGGAACCCTCCTTCATGGGTGGAGCCAATGTCTGACACTCGTCCGGATCCGGAGTGGGCGGTGGAGCACCCTGTCATTCTTGATTTCGATTTTCCCACTGAAACAAGTACGGCAATCCTTAGCGACTTGTGGCGGCTCGTTCCTATTGAGACTCTTGAGGCCTTGTATATCGAAGGTTTTTTCTCTTGCTGGAATGGTTTCTGGACTGATCTCCTTGGCCGCGGCGCTGCTCGTAATCTTGCATACATTCACTTGCGAGGAACACCTCAGGCTCTCGAAGATCTTGTCATATCTTTGCGTTCAAAGGAGCACAGTTTAGCGCGGTTCATGGGCGGGCAGTCACAAAGGGGACCAGATTTTTCCCCAGCACTCTCCCATCTTGTCCTTGACAACCTGGAGTTCGACCCCTCCTTCTCGTCCTTTACGCGGCCCTCTGACCTCTTTGACGTGCTCATCGATCGTGTCAACGAAGGTCGGGGACTTGACCACCTTGCGATCACCGGATGTACGGGTATCAGTGCCCACGACGTGCGGTTGTTGCGAGAGGTCGTAGCCGATGTTCAGTGGGATGAATATGAAAGTTTTAACGATTACGATCTCGAATATGACTATGACTCATTGGAAGATGATGACGACGACGACGATTACGATTATTACGCTGATTACACTTTCTACGATGATGACCACTACTGAGAAACGTATGCGGAGTACTAAGGTGATACAGATGGGTACGATTCGGCTGTCCAGCAGCTAGAACTTGACGTTTCTTGGCCTTAGTACAACTGTACTCTACTTGCTTCGAACACCAACAGACATGTAGGTACGCTCTTGGTACGCAATGTTTTCAGTATAGCAGTGGGGCGTTACTGATATCACTTCCCGTACTTGCTTTCAATGACAATATATTCCCAACTCTGCGAGTCCATATCTAAATTCTATTCATACATGTCATATCTTGTCATTTAAGTCATAAGGTTTGAACATTAGTAGTGTCCCATAAATACTGTCGCACCCCGGGTCTATGATAAATATAACCCAGGCTTCACAAAATCGTGTTCAACGCGCTTCGCACATCTTTCGTGTCACTGAGGTCTGCAAGAAGGGGGCAGATGTCTAATAGTTCGCTATCGTGAGGATCGTTAAACCATGAGGATATAGGCACGGCATTCGTGGAGTGGAAGATATATGACGCTGGCGAATTGTCAATGATGATGGTATCTGACATGGGACGTCCGAGCTGAGACAAGTCCTGAAAACAAGGATGATTAGATACGAAGCGTTATCTACAGGGAGCAAACGAACCTTTATATAGTTTCCTCTATACCGGAAACAACTTTCCCGGAAGAGCCTGTGCGAAACGGCATTGTAGATATCAAGATGGTCCAACACCGGATCCGCATACTACATGCGACGAAACAAGGAAGAGAAAGAGATCAGTTGAATTTTACACCCAGCCACCTGTAACAAACGCACGGAACCCAGACTTGCGGTGTAAACCACTACCTCGTACAATTCGCCCATCTGCCGGAGAAACTCGTCCACTCCTGGGCGTTTCTGTACGTACATATTGTGCCAGTGATTCTCGATTTCGACAGGAACGATAAAGTCTGGATCTGGAACAGGCTGATAGCGAGGCAAGTCAAAAGCAAACCTAGAATAAGAGTGTAAGATATACCCTGAAGTTACTATGGACGAGGGTCTCGTCCAAGTCAAGCACTAAACACTTCTTGCCAACATGTTTAGGCGCGATTGGTGGCAAAAGTGGACATGGCTTTCCATCCTGTAGACCAAGTTAGAAATAGATCCATTAAACTATGGATCCACTCACAGGGCCGATGGGAATGCCTGCACCCCCATTCCTGATTAACATTTCGTCTTCCTCGCTTAGCTCATGGAACGGAACGTCATCCAACTCGGTCCCACGTTCGGATAGGCGATTTGTTTTCAATACTTGACCGGGAACACATGAACCTGGCGGCTGGACGGCCCCGCTGGTAGCGCCCGCAGTTTCTGCGATAGGAAGTACTACGTCCTTAGGGGGCACAGCAGGTTGGCCATTGGGTGCAAGGCTGCTTTCTTTTTCAGAAAAGTCCTTCACATCATTGTCCGCGGTCTTGTGAATGAGAGTAGGACCTGACCCAATGCTTGCTATACCATCGACGTCAACGTCATGAGCTCGGGAATTGAAGCAGGAGCAGAGGTTGTGAAAAAACTTGGAAAAGAAGCCCTCTTTGGACTTTTTGACACGTTTGATCTCAGAAGATCCCACAGATGAAGCATGATCTTTAGATTGCGAGCGACACTGAAGACTGTGCCTGGAGCTATTTTGCGGAAGGAGCGTGGATGTGCCCGCAGATGCTTCACGCTTGTCGAGTGCCGGAGATGCAGTGGAAGATGAAGAAATTGATCGACTGGCACAGCCTACATTCTCTTTGGAAAGAATAGAGGGATGAACGCGTGGTGGGACCTGCCGGTCAATGGCATGTGGCGTCTTGAATAATGAATCCTTGGAAGGTGTGGACGCAGCAGGCTTCTTGTAAGCTGCAGATTGAGTATCTGATGGCATGATAATGACAGTCCCGGGATCTTTATCAGGAGAGCGTCGTCGAGCGAGGGGTCCTCGAGAAATGACAAGGAGAACGAGTACGAGTGCCGAATAGTGGGCTTGAAGGACACTGCGGGAGGTAATCCTCTGGTATGGGGCTACTGCGATTGTGAACAGTCGATATAAAAAGGGGGAGAGTTGGTGCAGGGACCTACTAGTACCAAGAGTACTTGAAGGCCGTGGTCCAACCAAAACCAGCCTTCAGTATTGCCTCCCGTCAAACAGCACTCACGGCCGTCGACCAAGCGTCAATTAATTGCGGCCGCACGGAAACAACAAGGCAGCGCCAAAAAACGTTACATATTGCGTCCTGTTGGCCGTAATGTGAATCCAAACCAGGAACGGCATCTTGAGTTCAGTGACCATCATATCTGTCGAAGATCACTGGTTGGGACAGATGTGACTGAGATAACAAGTTGTTGACAACCATCCAGTATCACGCAACAAACCAGTACTAGTGGTTTGAAAAAATTGCAGTCATTTTCAAATTGCATCGTGATAGGGGGATTCTACTACATAAATCTATGGTATGCCGGTACGACGAGCCGTCGCCAATACCGCAGCTTACCTACGTTAACTCATGGAAAATGCGAACGTACGCTCCAACAACCTGATGTGTGGCACCCACAAAGCTTGAAGCAGAAGGAGTGCGAACCATCAAATGTCCGAACTGCTCTGGAGATGAGACTTCACATACAGCTAATTCCAGGAACTGGAGCAACAAGTTGGCTGCAAACAATCTTGATCCGACTCGTCCTTCTTTAGGGGCTAGGCGGCCTTCATAGCGGTTGCAGTCAAGGCATGGCCGTGCGTCACTCCATCAAAAACGATCGGCCCTGGCAGGTGGATGCAGATAAGAAGGTGTACGCCATTCTTTGCAATGGCCAAGGATAGCCTAATGCTGTATGCTTTTTGAACCGCTGGTGAACCGACTTGGAAGTATCAATGGAAAGTCTACCTTCTGTGCATTGCGCGAGGGAGAATTCAAGCTCCAACTGGAGCTGGACCAGAACGAGAAAAAACGTGTGATCTTGCTATTGAGCGAGTGATTTCTATCATGATGTGAAGGTGTTAAATCCGGTGGACCGGGTTCATAACACAACGAGAAACACGCGTTCGGTGGACTTTGAGAGCGGCCTCAGTTCGTCCAGACCGGCGGGATGAATTTGAAATGGAGAGAGTGAAAGGAACATTGGGTGGTAATGATTTAATTTGTGAGTAGCTAGGGGATGATTGACGTCGATCGTGCAACGAACATGAACGAACCTGTTGAGCGTGCCTAAATGACATGCCAGTCCAGCTTGCAAGTGCCAGCAAACAATGAGCTTCGTCCAAATAAGGCAACTCTTGTTGTCGCGCTTTTTGTTCCAAACGACCGATATTTCGTGATACCCAGCGCTCCGAGTCTGCAGTGCCAGGACAATGCCAGCAGTACATCTTTTTGTTTCCGCGTAACGTTCGCGACCATAATAATTGCTGTGGAATTTCTCCGCGGATGCCAGTATAAAAACCTTACCTCGGCCATGAGTCTGTGCTTCGACCTGCTTCGACACCCCTTTACATTTCCCTCCGTAGCGGCGCCACTTCAATCAGTGTAACAACACCCTGCCTTTACCGACAGCTTATCAAACATTGTCCTCGGCGTCTGGGACGGCATTTTACTCGTTACTTCCTCCCAACATACCTGACATCACACGCGTTGCGCCATCCAACATGACCACCCGCGCTGTTCCCCACCACGCATTCCTCACTTCCGAGCCCTGGATCATTGAATCTAAGCCAATGTAAGAGCAGTCTACGCAGCTGCAAAGTCTTTACTGATCTTTTCTCTCCCCGATCGTTATAGGAGAAAGACACGCATCTCATGCACTAAATTTATTGAACGCCAGGTCGTTCGTGCATGGAAGCGCGTCACTGGTGTTGCGCGCAAACACCAACGTGCTTCTTTCCTTCCCAAGGATTTCATCCTTGTCACTTCTCGCCGCCGCAGCGTGATGTTGGCCTGAATAGTTCCGAATGGAAGCATCGGTGTCGTCACAACTACCATGCGCAGGCGCACACATGGGCAGTAGAATCGGGCTTCTGAATGCATTCATCCACTTTTTCTGTCTGGGACATTATATCATTATTCGATGTAGCACTATAATATTCACCAGCGCTCTAGGTCGTAGTATTGTATGCTGCCTCTTAATCATTAATCCAGTGTATCCATTGAAACAGACCGAAAAGCCTACAAGCCAAAGCAAAGCCAATGTAATTTGGAACCGGCCCCTAAGGATGTATTCACCGTAACTGCCCCTAGTAGTACATATCATGAGGTCGTTAAATTTACATGTGATTTCTCGTCAAGCCAAACCCGTGTCAGAGACCAAACAACGGACAATTAAGCTACAGCGGAATCAACTGCGAATGATGGTAAGTGTACAAGCCAGTACAAAAACAACAGACAAACCTACCCCGCGTGCAATCCGGGTTATTTGTTCCACACCGCTTTGCAGGCGCGACACCTCATCTTTGAGCTGACCAACTTCTTGCACCAAGTTGTCCTTTTCGACTGCATCCATTTCAGCGCGACTTTTAAGATCTGCAATGTCGATGCGAGCATTGATGAGATCTTGAAGGATGCCCAAACATCGCTTTTGTGACACCTGGGTGGTCCTGTTCGCCGCGTGAAGAGCGTCTTCTGCAGCAGTTAGGGATGTTTGCAGATCTGTAACTTGTGCTTGCAGCGAAGATATCTGTGCATTTTACTACTCAAACCTTACTACGTGACTGAAAACTAAATTCACATACCTCTGGCAGGAACATGTGAGATGAAGATCGGAATCCCCCCACGAACCCTGCAAAATATCCAATGGCCAGAGAAATGGGGCTGAAACGCGAGCCAGGCGTTTGGGGGTTCTGCCCACCAGAATAGCTATGGGCATCATTACCAGAAGACGTGACTTCGGAGGATGATGCTGTGGATAAAGGTAATGACACAACCACTTGTCGCTGAGGCAGTGACTCGGGTGTGGGGAGGCCGATGTCTCTATCACTGCGGCTATAGCTTAGCGTGCGAGCACTGCAGTCAGATATCAGTACGGCGTATGATCCAGCCGAGTCTTACGAAGTGCACTCACGGTGTGAAAAGAGTAACCCGATTGTCATGGAGTTCTTCGGACCGCCTGTATACAATAAATACAATACAACAATAATATGTATGACTGACATTGAGTCCATCGAGTCATCACCTTCATAATGGCTATGAACATCATTACCAGAAGGCGTGACTTCGGGGGATGATGCTGTGGATGAAAGTAGTGACACAACTACTTGTCGCCGAGGCGGTGACTCAGGTGTGGGGAGGCCGATGTCCCTATTACTGTGGCTATAGCTTAGCGTGCGAGCACTGCGATCAAATATCACTACGGCGTATGATCCAGCGGAGCCTTTACGAAGTGCACTCACGGTGTGAAAGGAACATCCCGATTGTCATGGAATTCTTCGGACTGCCTGTATACAATAAGTACAATCCGCAACAACATAACAATAATATGTGTTACTGACATCGAGTCCATCGAGTCATCACCTTCATTAACGTCATTGTCCACGACAGCGTTTTCCTGACTGTTGGCAGCATCTCTTTCTCGCCGTATAGAGGATGCCAAATCCTGATATTTTCTGGAATACTGGAAAGCACATCTAGCTGCCTCTCGTAACAGGCATCAGGACAAAGCTCAGAGGGTGTCATGCCGCCTACCTGGAGCACAGTCGGCGTGCGGTCCTTTCCAAACACCTTGGTTGCAAGCGACATATATGCGCGATATTTTTCCCGAGCTGATATTGCTCCGTATCCGTCAAGGACTTCTTGAAAGCCGCGATAGCTGTGACATAGCGGAAGACGACATGAGTACATGTATTTGATTAACTATATACCAGCACTTACATGTCGTAGAAGCTGGACTGAATTTCTATCTGTTGGACCACGTCCCGCTGACGGCCGTTATGGGCAAAGATCAAGTCGATGTGCCCATGCTCCCACTGTAGAATGAGGACGTTTGTTTCAGTACTGAAAGAAGTCTCGCACCGTCGGGAGACGTCTTACGAAGAATGAGAGCACCCGCCGCAAGTGAGTATGCTGGCAAGAGCCTACCTTCAAGTTAGCAGCGCTCGCCCGACTTTTCACTGGATCACGGTGAGACGGGGCGAATAGGAACAAAGACTAATCAACGAACTTGACGTTTTGAATTCCTCAAAGGATACGCTTAGAGTTTCTGCGGGACCAAGGTTGCGATTGTCATCGCAAATGAATAGCAAGGCGGTACAGACAGCTATCGCAGACGTTCACGGCGTATCGGAGTCAAAGTAAAAACGCCACTCACCATGCTGTTGCGCAAGCTTGCGACCAGCGCAAAGCTTGTCAAGTCTCAGACGTCCTTCAGGCGTGTGCGGTGTCGTAGAGACGTCGAGGTATGTGCTCCCGCGTCGAATAACGGGCATATTGGGCAAGCGAGATTCGAGGAGAGTGGCGAGTCGCGTAGATTATAAACCTGTGCAAAACAAAGCAATCGCAAGCAATCGATCTGAAAGCCCTTTCATGATCGCTATGCGACGACCTATTGTTGGGATTCGACAGAGCCTCGAGTCAAAAGACAAATAGTTACAAAATTAAAAGCCTCCGTTGTGACGCACCATCACGAGCGTCAATCTATTAAGTCGATACGTAGTATTGTCTCTGTAAATACTCTACATGTAAGTAACCAATACAACGAAAATACAATAAAAGCTACAGCTCAAAGTGATCCGCCCAGTGTCGTAACACGCCCTCGCCCTCTAAATGGTGCTTGAACATCTTGGGGTCACGACAGACTATCACTGCATGAGAATTCCGTACGCCCTCAAAAAAGGCTCGCTCTTTCTTCAGCTGCGGTATCTTGTTGAGATTCTCTATGCACTGAAGTTGACCGGGTGTCAACAAAGGTTGGTATGGAGGCGGCTTTGACCGCGATTTCTTTCCTTTCTCCTTCGTAGGCTCGGTAAGGATCTCATCAGCGGGGTCGGCACCAGGTATCGGCGATGTAGCGGTGGGAGTGCCAGCAGGGTCATCGTATAAATCGACTGCGGCGCTTTCGAGCTCGCTCTCCAGTTTGCCAATAATGTGAACGAGTCTTTCTCTCGTCGATTGCGCTTCAAGATGCCTTAGTCGACCACGAGACTGGTGCGATTGAAATGATAGGCGAATGAGAGCAAGGCAGATAAATGCCGGGAAGAGGACTGGTAGGAGGGTATAAACGGCCTATATGGTTGCTATGAGATGAGGAAGTGAGTTCAGAGGATATGTCATACCAGGTTCAAAGGAAACTCGGCTTGGAATCGGGGAGGTAATGGCGGGCGCATGTTACGGATACTCTCAAACCATCCTTGCGACTCTTTCGTGGTTGCAGATGGTGAAGGAAGAACCGAGTAAGATTTGATGACATGCTTGTACTTGTCGTGGAAATCACTAAAATATGGTCAGAAGCAACGCGTGCAATACGAATCAGATAATTACATCTTGATGCCATTCTTCTCGTACTCGCCAAAGGGGTCTTCCGCGCTGATGCTAGAAGTGACGTATGGTACAGTCAAGTCGTTGATGCTGGGGGTCACGGTCAGGGATAGCAGACGAATGAGATGTGTTTGAGCTTACGCATTGGCGTAGATTCTAATATTAGGAAATAACAACAATGCCTGATAAAAAATGCGATCAGGATCAGCAAGGACCTCTACGAGTGGTCGTCCTCGCGGTGACCATTTGTCGACACAGAAGAACTGCTCGCCCGAACGAGAAAGAAGCTTTGGTCCCAGAAATGCGGCTATCGAGGAGAATGTTGAAGGGAATCTGGGTATGCCGATGTGTGGGGTAGTTAAAGTGTTAAAGTTGACAGGTTGCACCGTCTCGAAAAACTTGGACTGGTGAAGGACACTAGGTTTGCTCGTTAAGATCATGCACAAGAGCGGGAACTCTCACACGCACCCAATGGCATAGCGGGCAACTAGGCCACCAAGACTGTAACCGGTGACCGAAAAGCGAGTCACTTTCCGACCTTCCTTCTCCAGGTCCGCGGTTTTCTGTCGAATCTGGTTTTACGCGCTGAGAATGCTCATATTTGCTGACGATAATAAATAGAAATACCTCTTCGGCCACTCTTTCACCTCCCCAGTCGATTCCGTCATATGTGGATTCATCCTTATTAGTTTCTGCGACAAGAACTTCAAGCTTGATGTCGCTATCCTCGACTTCGCCCTTTACTTCGCGAATGATTTTTTCCGCATGAGCAAGATGAGAGGGATTTCCCCACATTCCATGGATCAAAACTAGTAGGTGGACGTCTGGCATGTCAATGATGGAACGGCAGCTGGTAGAGATCAGGCAATGGGATTGATATACAGCAAGTGATTAATGCGGGGCAACAGGAAAAAGACGGGAGGTTATAAATACGTGGAGTTGTGGAACTCATGCCATGCGGTGTGCTGCAGCTAGTACTAGTACTAGTACGCCGTGGGTGCCGTGCTGCGTCATCACACATGCACGTAATAGGCCGGCATCTGCACTCAAGGCACAATATTTATCATTGCAAATTTTAGCAACTCGTCTGTCCATCCCACAATTGGAACAATTTTGTTCAAACGGACTAGGAATTCAGCGCAATGACTGGCCAGATGCGCTAGTCTTCATAAAGCTTCATTTTCCAACAGGCATCTGACCATCGGCTTGATGTCAGTCAGAATTTACTGGTGCATAGTGCATTCGGATTTGGAACTGTAGTCAAACAACTGCAAGGTGCTGTGTCGTGCATACCGCTAATAGTGCTCTCAGGAGGAGGGATGCAGAGACGTGGGATCAGGCCAGAGGGATGCAATGGACCACACAAAGATGCACTGTAGCTATATCGGGTAAGGGGGCTTAGCCCTTCGTTGACTTTTCTCAAGGCTTTGGGCGCCATCCCCACGTCCGACAAGCTCCCGATCCATTTTTGGTCGATCCTTGGTTAGGTGCTTCACTTAGCGGACAAAACGCTCACCAAAGATAAGCAAGTCTGTTTCCATCAGTTATGACCATATCCAAATCGGCATCTCGAAGAAACAGGGCAGCGCATCATGTTCGGCCATAGGATCCAGGAGGCACTCGGCTCGTCGATAACGGCATGTCAGTGAGTTTCGGAGACCAGTGGGTGCATGAATGTGCGGGAGCTATCTGAAGAGTCGACACCGACACCTGAGAAGTCAAGGTATGGTCATTGCGATGTCCATCATATCTCGATAGTGTCCCAAATTGATGAAATGTTCCAACAATTCAACCCAAAACTGAGCTTTTACGCGCTCGAGTGGTGAAGAGTTTGAAATACGGGCAGGCCGAGGCGGACAGTTGAGCGGAACATACGCTCATGGAAGAATTGCTTGATGTACAAGCTTAGAGGGGGTGTTATGCAGGCTCGGGAGTATCTGAGAAAGCGCAAAGCGACTATACACATGAGATGTGCTATCACAAAATGTACGAGGAGAGTTGTGTCCACAGTATGTGTCTCCATTGCGCTCCCTAACTAGTGCGAATAAGTTGGCAGTACATATGAAAGTAGAGAGGACATTACAAGGCGAAGCAATTGTCCGGAGTACCTGTGCAACAATGCTATGAATGTACAGGGAAGTCGCCTTCATCGTTATGACGTACCATAGGGAAACAGCAGGTATGAGGGAAGCTAAAACTTCTACCCCCAGGTATGCGGAGAGAAGTATGGAACATCGTCTGATGTTCAGAACATCCTTAAACATGCGAAATAAATGCGACACGCTTTGGATTATCTGCGCATATATCGATGATGCTGGTATGCGTGGCCAATCTGATTGGCGTTCCTCGTAGAGATCCCATATACCGATGCGGGTATGCTTGAAACGGCGAGTATCCTGGTGGTCGAATTCTCCTGCACGTACCTTCATTGGTCTTTCTCTCCTCACGCCGTGGAAGAATAAGTAAACCAAAGTCGGAGAAGCATCTGCAGCACTAGGCCCAGAGACGCTGGGCGTCAGGTAAATCCCGAGCACTACTGGTGCCGTCTTCCTCAATGCATCGTACAGTCTCAAAGTTTGGAAAAACCAACAACATTGTTGAAGCTCTTTGGCCAGATGTTGCCTGGTCGATCATGCCTGCCGCGGTGAGGTGGATGCATGCATCATGAACCTAGTATTGGCAAGTGCTCTAGATGGGTAGAAGTTTGGAGCAACGAACGGGATGAACCGAAATGGCGGGCAGTCACTAGTCACTAGTTAGTATGTATTTCAAATTACTACTAAGTCTTGGAAGGCACGCGACGTTGGACTCCGGACACACCGCGCTCGACGAAGATAGCGGAGGTTTTGATATTTGAGCACATCATGCCACCAGTGAAATAACATTCGAAATGCAATCTAGAGTGCCCCAGAGCGTTCCAGGCTAGGTCTAGATCTGCTTTTGATTGAACAGGTAAAATGTCCAAACCCCTGGCCTGATGAGTCACAGGGTGCTATCGAACGTTATCAGCCCTGCTCCACACCAGCCTACTGTGATTGGGATAAGGTCTAAAATGACTCTATGATGTCGAAGCGTACGAATCCCATGATTAATCGGAAACATTATGTTATACGGAAATAACATACGGCTTCGGGTACTAGAAGTTACCGGGCCTCGAACACTCTACGGGCACCTCCCGATAGTCTAAAACCTATGCGCGAACGCCACAACAAAGTTCGGAACAAACATAAGTCCTTCCGCTCTCTGCAGACAAGCATCAACCGTATCGAGCGTTTCTCGCGCTACACACCACTGCTGGCAGACACATGGGGGCGTTCCAGAAAAGCAATTGAAGTCATGGTCGTTCTTATATCGGAGTCGGCCATGAGCTTAGCGTTGTATTGCCGAACGCTAAGGATCAGGCGTGGTCCCAGCACAAACATCTGGATGAACATGAAAATTTCAAGAACACCAACTGAAACACGATTTCCCTGGGAATCTAAGCCCTATAGAAATGGTGGTCAGTTACATGCAGAAGTCAGTGACAGACCGGCATACCGCTGACAGCATCGGAGACATAAAAGTGAGGTGGATGCAAGAGACAACAACAAAGCTGGTTACGTACGGAACTTCAGCAGAAGAAGAGGACCATGTTGTGAACTCACCTTGCGAAGTAAACCACGTGGCTTTTGATTAACGCTGTGAACAGGTCCCCGAAAATCCACCCTCTCGATGGTCGTTGCATTTCGCGAAAGTGTTTGACAGCAATCCGAATCGCGAGACACAGTATGAGGACCTCCCATAAAGTGGTAAGCATTGAAGTCATGGAAGCCATCAGTATATCCTCCTCCTCAAAGGTGACAATACACTGATAGGTGCCGGAGA
>QLOO01001356.1:0-14853 GCA_003313855.1 Suillus sp. MG131 | reverse complement strand
GCTCATTGCGGTTCCGATCTCCCTCGACATCAGTAGTCTTACCCGCAGTGGCATTATAAGCGTCAAATTTGTCGTACGAATTCTGTGACTGAGTCCTGGGGCTCATGGCATTATAAGGATCAGGCCCATCGCGGCTGGCAACGTAGGTACTGGCGGTGGACTTGTAACTGGGGAGGGAAGACGTGCTTCGAGATGAACCTCGTGAATTATCCGGTGTAGAAACTGCTGACTGAACAGGAGGAATCAAGTGTTTCTCCTTGCGCTTAAGGAATGACATTTCCTGAATTGTGAGGACGATGTACTCGGATGGAGGGAATCAGAAATTGAGCAGTGGCCAAATGACTACCGTAATCAAACTAAAAGGAACTGCGGTGTGGCCACGTGACCCTGCTTAGCGTGCTAACTCCTCCCCCTGACGCTTTTGCTCTTCAAAACGTCCTTGGTTTTCTTGCCAACTACCGTGACACCTTTACCCAACTTGACCACGTTCTTTAGAGCTGCGTCCTTTTGTTTTTTGATGCCTTTCATTTTAGCATATTTATCAACGCTCTTGTCGAGGGCATCTCGCGTCTTCCTCTTTGCTTTTCTTTGCTTTGCACGTAGACTTCGCTTTTCCGCGGGTGTAAGCTCGCTACGAGCGCGGGGATCAGAAGATGGTGTTTTGAAAACCTCTTCTGGAGCAAGCATAAAAGACACGGTCTTGGTAGTAGGAAGTGCTGATTCCAAAGTAGCTGCGGAAATGTTGGAGACTGTCGATATACTGGCTTTCGGCTATCGGAATTTAAGCATTATGACTCCTTGATAATAGAGTTCAAAACACATACCGCTTTTGGAGTGTAATGAGCGTTGCAAAGTGCATCTAGCTTGCTGCATATACTATCCCAGAGTTTTGTAATTTCGTCATGCTCCTTCTTGAGCCGACCATCTCTGTCGTCACCTCCCGTACCACCGTTCTGTGCGACCACATACTCATCCTCGTAGATTTGAGCAAGTGACTGGGAGGACTTGGTGTCCTGCAGCTCAAAAAATCGTGACGGAAGGAAAGGCTTATCATCAACAGCGCGAATCCGCACAACATCGTCGAATTGGCCATCCTTTATGCGAGCTTTTATTCGCTCCTCGAGACCTTGAACCACCGCTTCAGTGATGACGGGCACCGCCTTCATCGTTCGTTCAAACTCTAGATCTTCTTGCAGCAAAGAATCTTGAGGTCGGGATCTCGAGGTGGCTTCCCCCATCAACACCCAGTCCTTCTTAGCGACATTCTCCGCCTCGAGCTCCTGTATCTGTGCTTGCAGTGCTGCCATACGTTTTTCATAATTGGTCATATCTGTAGCAATGTTGTGAATAACACCTCAACACGAATATGACTGGCCTTACTGGAATCTGGTTCATCTTCCTCTGCAAAAAGGTCATCTTTCAGTCTTTCAATGATAGCACGACCTCCGTCGTCGTCGTCTTCGTCGTCTTCGTTTTCGTCCTTGTCTCCATCTCCATACTCATCTACGAATGACCCTTCAACCTCGGCATCCATCATGACCTCGTCCGGATCCTCTAAGGACATGTGTAGTCCGGTCTCGTTGTCGAAGTCGTCGTCCTCCATCAAGCTAGACACTGGTTGGCCCTTGCCCTTTGCCTTGATACTTTTCACTCTGACCTGCTCACTGAATCGTACTTTCGATCTCGAAGAAGCGTTCATAGTAGCTTTCGAGCCAAAGCTTCTGGGAGCATCGAAGAAATCTTTGTAGAGTGGTTCTGCTTGTAATGTGAGTTATGCGCGGTGAAAAAGAATACAACACATACCTACGCCGTCTTCTGAAGTATCGTCATTAGGGCCATGGACATCATCTATTGGCCTGAAGAGATCAATGCTGTCACCTTCGTCGTCAGACTCATCTGAATTTGAATCTCGGCCAAGTTGACCACGGGAAACAGCAGTTGCTTCGGCCTCTTCTGTTTCACGATTGAATGCTTCAAGACTGAAGAAATTATCATCAAGGTCTGAACTGGGTCTCTTTGCGGCTGCACGTCTTAAAGAGGGTTTTGTTTTGACAACATCGATAAGAGATGGATGATTGTCCTCCTCGTCTTCGGACAGCTCCTCGCGAAGGTCAGTCATTTCTTCTGCTCCACTGGTGTCTTCTTCAGAATCTTCCATATGTTCTATTTCTTCGGAATCTTCGCTTTCTTCTGACATCTCGTCACCGTCCTCACCGTCCGAATCATCGTACGTCCCGTTTGGCAATTCCTTGTCTTCGGTCTCGCCCTCTAACAGCAGAAGATTGTTGCAAAGAGGTGCAGCCCTAAGGTCCAGCTGCTGCCAAATTTGATCTTCATTCATTTCCTCGATAAAAAGTGACGGCAATGGTGTATTTTGAATGGTGACCTTCTTCGAGGATTCCAAGACAGGACTTGGACTCCTCTTCTGCTTGGCATTAGCACGAGTCTGTGATCTCGTTTGTGGTGCTTGAGACTGTCTGAGTGAAGACAGAAGGTCTTCAATATGAGGCAGAGAGGCGGGTTCCGACTGCAAGGCTATAGACTACTCAGCCCAGTATCATGCGCAGATATTAAATTGGGTTTGGTCTGCTCACCAAGATCAAATATAAATTTCGTTGCACGGAGAGCTACGGCATGTAGCTCAGCAGTGGCAGCTGCCAATGATTCGGGCTTTTCTTGAATGAAAGACGAGAGATCATCAAGTTCTCTCGGTAGAATAACCTTTGACTCGGTTTCCATTAGGGACTCTCAAAGTTGACGCACACGTCGCACACCGCACACCGCACACCGCACACGCACACGACCCCCCTTACATGCTCAAAACGGTACGCTTAGATAATCGAAGTTTCACCGCAACGTTGAGCGTACTCTACCTCCCTCGCCCTGACCGACATTTGAATCATTTAATAGGGGAGCTCAAAGTTGAATGCCCAACACCTAAGCCCAACGCCCAACCTCGTGACCAATATTCAAAATACCCTTGAATAAATAGAGGTAAATACAAAGTATACCTAGTATTACATCATCTCCCTGCACATGCTGTTTCAGGGAGGGAAGTGAGTTAGATCTGTCTTTGCTCCTGTCTCATCCTCCATCCTTCAGATATTTGAACTATGGCATGAGGAAAGAAACAAGCCATACCAGCCATTCCTGACATCAAGTGGACAACAGATCTCACCTGGAAGCTCTTTGCTGAGGTGGCAAAATCAGAGAATAGGAAGACACTCCTTGGGAAAAAGCAGGATGAGGTATTGTGATTTTCAGCTATATCTTGACCAATTTGGTAGTGTAGACTTGTACAAGTCATGGTTGTGAGCTCAATCATTGAACACTGCCAGTGCGGTGATTTGCTTATGTAAGATTGATATGATTTGTAGGTATACTTTGTATTTACATCTATTTATTTGAGGTATTCTGAATATCAGTCATGAGGTTGGGCATTGGGCATTGGGCATTTGACTTTGAGCTCCCCTATTCCTATCATTGTCATGGAGAGATCAATTACTACTCCCTTCTCATCACTCTTTAACCATCCCTTTCTCATCACTCTTTACTATCCCATTTACACTATCATTCATTTAATAGCAGGCTGCCAAATATTTAGTTACATTTGATGAAATGCCAGTAGCTCTTCCACAAGCATCTGTTGCTTTGCCTTCCCCTCATTCCTACCATTGTCATGAGGGAGGTCATATGGGCCTTGGTCTTCTTCCTCTTGAATGTAAGTATGGTTGGTGGAAAAATGTGCTCCTTGTGCTGCACCCTCAACATCTATGCAAAATGATTGCAATTGTCATCCAAAGACATGCAGCTCTGTGCTGCCTTTTTGAGTTGATGTTCACTCAAAGTCCCTGTAGGCACTGCCAGTGACCTTTCAAAGCCCTCATATAATGCTCTGAATGTACTCAAAGATGTGTCACTGCACTATCAAAAAGAGTATTTTCTGGCAAAAGAGAAACAGGGTGCTTGTAAACAGGGATGGTGTGTGGATTGACAGGGTATGCAGAGATTGGAGGGTAGATTTCCAATCTGTCAAATTAATTATGGTTGGGTACTAATGCTATACTGCTAAATGCATAGCATCTTACCTGCAGATTAAGACCATAATTTGACTTTTGGGTGAAGTATGCATCTCCATTAAGGCCTAACTTAGTATACAGAATAACAATTGTCCCATCATACATTATCCATCCTTCTCTCTAAGTTCTTTAAAATTTAAGCTAGTTATCTATCCATAGCTTTTCAGTCTCCTTCTCTTTGGGGGTTGGTAAGCACACAAAAGCATCATGCAAGGATTTAATAGTGATAAAACATCACTCTGTAAACAACTCTACTACACCCTCTGAAATTTCTGCATGGTGAGAAATGTTCTCCAGAGATCCACCATTTCCATAATGACCCATTCAATAGAGCATGACTACAAGTTGTGTTTGCACAAGTGTTTGAGTATTGTTGGAATTGTTATAGAATATGGGATGGTCTTGAATTAAATCAAGCAACACCTTGAATATGGTTGGGGAAATGCAAAGCATGTTTGTGAAGCAGAAATAGTCAGTCCTGCTATTGGCATATTCCCAAGCAAGGTGCAAACTGCGAGCTTTGGGAACAGGGGATCAGCCTTGAAGGTAGTGGGTTCAACTGCCAGATGGCAAGAATACAAAATATGTCATAGTGTAGTCGCTTTGTTGCCTTTTCAACAGTTACAGCAGGGTAAAATATAGTGTAGAGAACTAGAAATAGGAGATACCAGTGTAGATATTGATCATATAGAGTATAATGAGCCATGTATCTGATCTAATAGTGTGCTATTGAGTCTTGTAGATGAAGTGACTTTGCTTGCAATTTTCATTGATTATCTAATACTACCATTTTTAGAAGGGGTGTGTTGTGCAAGGGGGTCATATGCATGTACAGTGTATGATGTGCAATGTGTGCGTCAACTTTGAGAGTCCCTATTGTATACACTGGTAGATCCTACAACTGAGTATTCCCAGTGAAAATCAACAGGAAACAGGCCAATATGTGGCAAAACAGGTCAAAGTAGAAAAAGAAGTAGATAGAAAGCTAAGAAATTCAAAACAAACAAAGTTGTATTTAGACCTTCCTAAAGTTCAAAAAATGCATCCATGCCCATGTTAGACTTTGATTGCATAGTTTACAAGCTAGTTTGCAACACAAACTTTTGCATGTGCATGCATTGTGTATGTGTATTATGTTTATTGAACTATGTCATAGCAATCATACAATGAGAATTGGTTGAGGCTATGTCTGATGGGACTAAGCCTACCACCTCCTCTCTATATGGGTCTGTGTCTGCTTAGCTGCTCTACTTGCAAGGCAAGAGCATTTGACCCTAAAGGGGTCTGCTACTAAAATAAGTTGTTGAAAGCAAAATGTGAAGAAACCAAAGCAAAAGCCTGAAAGGCCAAAGGTAAAAAGCATCAGCTGAAGCATGAGGAAGCCTCAGCCAGTCAAGGAAAGGGAATGGGTATATAACAAACTGATTCAGATATGAAGGGAAAATGAGGGGAAACTACAGGAAAATAAAGGGAATGAGTCAGGATGAGCAGGCGATGATGACCATGGGTTGAGACTATGGCCTCCTAACCATGAGTCCAAGAAATGAGTGAAAAGATAAATCCAAGTTCAATGAAGTACAAGGAAATATCTAGTGACCTGATGATAGGTGTCTCCTACCACCTACAAGTTGGTAAGGTAAAGGTATGAGTCTATATGGTATATAACTAGCTACATAGAAATCTGGGATGCTAGGCAATAATCTTGGGTCTGGAGATATGTATGTAAAATGCCTGCAGGTAACTGCAGCATGTGGGAATACATGTAATAGTATCTGCAGTCCAATCAGTAATGGAAAATGAGGCAACTACACACCAGTGGGGTTAGGCAGGACTAGATGGACATAGTAGGGACAATAACATGAGTATACCTGACCAGGTCCAATGTAGATAGAGGCAGGTCTGAAATGGATAACAAGGAATATGGTCAGAACTTGTCTGGGAATCAAAGGGTATCAAAGGATGTATGAAATATAGCAATTATGAGCTCACAGAATGTCAAGTCTCTACAATGTGCATCATCTCATCTGCCCACCGTATCATTCAACCCCAGCCCAATACAAACATTCTCTTGTGTTTCAAGTTAGCCTATGACTGCATCTATTGCAGACTACAACATGGTGATAATGATGAGCCCAGAGCAGTAAACAGTTGATTTGCTCACTGTGACTGCTGGTGTTACCCTTCAAGTTGAGAAGAGGAACTCATCCTTATTAGTTCTTTGTGCCTCTCCCCTATGTTTCCTTAATCATCAGTCAGGCTGTCATACTTGTCTGGCTTTGGTTTTGGAATTATCCACAATGACAGTTTGAACAAGATTGATGTACTCACTACATCTTTTATTCCCCACATGTGGCTTCTATAATTGTTGGTGCCTGGACATTTGTTGTATTTGTCAAGCCCAAGTCCTCCACCATTTCATCTGCAGTACTAATTCAATGCATCATAGTGCCTGGGTGTACCATCTCAGTCTATTGCCTACCACCTTGTTATCCTCTCACACAAGATCATGACAGCATGTTCTTAAAGCACCTGCAACAATGTCACTGATTTTCACAGTTGTCATTGACCTCACATATGCATCAAATACCAATATTGGTGCACATATTCATGACTGACTAGTAGATATTGCCAGACATGTCAGAGCAGCTAGGAACTATGCAGCCAAGTTGATGGTGAAGGTATTGTTTGATAATACATCATCACTGCATGCAAGTGAGCAGGCTAGCTGTTTCAGAGTGTGGTGGGCAGCAGCCTGGATATGTGAAGAATACTGCAGATGCATTTCAATAGTTCATTCCCTTCTAATATGCTGAACAATCAGATAATCTTGTTCCCCACTTACTTTAACCAGAGATTGTGTCTCTGAAGCCTATCATGAACCTGAAGTCCAACATGATGCACTACTTATCCTTCAAAATCAATGAATCCAGAAAAGTATGCAGAATATTTAAGTTCATCATCCCAGGATGTCTTCACTCTTTGTTCTACTCTGTACCACATGATGATCAATCAAATTCTGATCAAACATGCTTTCAGTCCACAGCTTCTCTGACCATCCTCTATCCAGATGAGGTGATGATGCCCATAGTACTATGCAGTTCAAAACACTGCAAAATGTCTTCTGAAATGTTTCTAAGCACTACCAGAATATGCTGGAATAGTCTGATCTACCTTTCACATCCAAACTGATAGTGACTCACACTGATCCTCCTTTCTAGCAACATCCATGCCCTTGATTGGCAATCAAATGGTCACTAGTGTGAACCAGCAAGTGCATTTGAATTTTGCCCCCTATTGGAATAACCTGTCAACCAGCATCAAGAATGTCAGTACTTTGCATTCACTCTCAGTGCACACAGCTGATGCAGTACACTAGGAATGTCAGAAAAAGGCCATGATGTGGGTGAGTATGATCATACCTGTTCTATGGACTCTACTCAATAGGGTCTTCCTAGCTTAGTTCATCTTTCTCAGACAAGTGGGCAATAGTGCTGACATTAGACTAAGAGTAGGGCACACCAAAAGTTCCTCTCAAGCTCTATCTTTTTGCATTTCTAAAAGTGCTGGTTTTTTTCTTCTAAAGACATCAGATCTGACCTCTCTGACACAGATGATTTTCCTTTTTACAAAGCAGGCAGATGCAAGATAGTGTTTGAACTTGCATCTATGATATTGTCTCTGCTCTTGATTTCACCCTTTCCTCCAATGTCATTCACTGGCACCAATTAACAATGCCTGCACTCATTACTGCTAAAATATCCAACAGAATCTTACAAACATCCTATATCAAAGGCCACACAACACTCTATTGGACAATATTGAATAAGTGATGAGAAGTATTTTCAGTGTTATCTGGATTCATTCTCAATTTTTCATCTGCCTGCCCCTCCCACCTGTATCTTGCATGCATGGCAGCTAGCAGCCAGGCACTAATTTTGCAACTGAATTTGGGGAATCTTAATCATAGGTGACAGTAAGTCCTACTCGAGAGGTCATTATAATCTTGTGCACCAGTCAGCCAAGGATGAGCCTTTGAGGCACTCTTTAAGATGTTTACCTAATGAGGTTTGGGTGGGCTTAGGGATGGACCAGTGGATGAGAATCAGTTTATCACTTGTCTCCACATCAGGAAGTTCCAGAAATGTGTGCCTATCACAGAGGGTGTGGGTGTAGAATTTGCAGGAGGTATGTGGTCTATATATCTCAGTTTTTCCCCCTATGTTGAAGATGGCACTAATACTGTTACGATAACATGCGCCTATCGAGGCCCCTATTCATTTTCCCCTTTACGTCATCGTCATCGGATCGTGTCTCCACTCTCCTTTCCCCAATACCACCTAATTGCTGGACTCTGTCTTCAAAGACATGTCCTTAAAGTCACATGACTTCCTAAAGTCACCATATCGATCCAGCTCTCTGGATTAACCTATGCTTTCCTCTTTTGGTCATACCCTTGGACCTCCGGCTGCATTGCCTTGTATTACCGTTGCTTTGGTTCATGGAACATTCCTCATGACTCGTATGTTCCTCCGCATTCTATAGTACTTTACTTTTTGGTTTCATGACTCGACTTCGTCCGCTAATTCGGTTCAAGCTCAGCTTCAATACTTCGTATATAAAGCTAGCTATCACCTGTTGTACTCTTTAGCTTTAATCTACCTTTGTCTTGATCCCATCTACTAGAAGCCTAGCGAGCTTCGCCTTGTGTATAAGTAATCTTGGCCGCTCGTCGCGCCCAAGCCTAGCCCTATCACAAGCCTCGCACATAGTAAGCTTACTACCGTGAGCGATACTTCTCAAGGAGAGCCCCGTCTCTCGAGAAGTGCTATGAACCTTCGCCGTACACGGAGGGCACTGGTTGCAGAGCCTGTACGCCGAAAGCCCCTATAAGGTTCACGTTGCAAACTTAGCCAAGTTTGTAACAAAAGATTAAAGCTCTACTGAACGGTTCCCTTTGTCATAAGGAACCATGACCTCCACTCCTTGGAGGAGAAGATTTGCTTGGGAGAGAGATCTGCGTGAAGACTCCCCAACCGACGAAGAAGATTCACTCTGGGTGCCAGCCCCAGGTGTTAGCCGCAATAAGGAAAGCCCTTTGCGCGAAGATCAGGAAGAGGACGAGATACACCCTACCGATACCGACGAGAAGCTCGACGAAGGCACAGCCTCAACATCGTCAGAAGAATTCCCAGAAGAGAAACCCCCCAGACAACTCTCTGTGAACCCCAGCCTTAGAATGGCCGACAAAACGAAGCCCACCGAGCTCAAGGCTGGTGCCCCGTTTTACTTTGATGGAAGTCTGGAACTAGCGCAGCGGTGGCTCTATGGAATCACCTCATACCTCGTGCTGAACCGAGAAGTTTACAAGTCTAGCGCACAACAAGTCGGTACCGCCCTTGTGTATATGAAGGATGGTACTGCCGCGACTTGGTCAAACAATTACTATGCACAGATATTCGCGAACCCCGCTGCCCCCGACTATGGAAGTTGGGACGACTTCAGAAAGAATTTCTGTCAGGCATTCCTTGCTGCAGATCAGCAAGTCTTGGCCATGACCAAGTTGGAGACGCTAAAGCAAGGCGATGACATTCAAGAGTACATCGCCACGTTCAAGACTTTAGCGGCTCAAGCCTTGATGAAGGAGAGCATCTCCTTGAACTATTTCTTCGAGCACAGGTTGCACCCCCAGCTCAGAAAGACGATTTGCGGGATGGTCGATGTACCCAACACCATTGAGAAGTGGTACATGGTCGCCACCCGCCTCGACGCCAACTACAAAAGGGCGAAGGCCATTGGAGATGCCCAGAAGAAAAGCCACAAGCCTAGTGGTACCCAATTCGTCCCGAAACCGCACGTGTCCAGAAGAGACTCAGATGCGATGGACATAGACCGAACCCTCACTCCGAAAGAGTGAACGACCCTTATGAAAGAAGGGCATTGCTTTGAGTGTGGACAGAAGGGACATCGCGCAAGTAACCGCGAGTTCCACCCGAAGCTTCGACGAGGAGAACCCGATGAAGTAAAGAAATCAGTAAGAGATAGCGGAAGCTACTCTGATGATGAAGAAGCCGACGAAAGCAATGGAGGAGGCACAGATGCCACCCTCGCCTTGGCCCTGAAGAAATTGAAGATTCGCGACGATGAAGACCATCTCGCGTCAGCTTTGCGCAAGCTGCGAGTCAGAAAGGTCCCAACTCAGAAGAACGAACCCCGAACGAAGATCCAAGGAGGAGGGGATTGCATTCCCCAGAAGGATTTTTGAAGAAGAGAACTGTAGCAACGTCAGTGTCTCCTAGATATGCTCTGTATACTAAGTGTGTAGGGAAATCGAACGAATTCTGCATCCCCGTCACACTGTTCTCAGTATTGAGCGCAAAAACCGTTGCATCATCCGCAGTCATTGATTTGGGAGCTGGAGCCTCATTTATTGATGCTGGATTCTGCTGCCGAAACCGCATCACGCTCCACGAACTCTCTAACCCGTTCCATATCATGACTGTGGATGGAAGTCACTCAAAAGCCGGAAAAGTACGGTTCTATTGCACGCTGTTTATCAGGCTTGACAAGCGTGTAATGTACGGAAAATTCAACGTCACCCAGCTCGGGCCTAATGATGATATTCTCTTCGGAAAGCCGTGGCTTTCCGCCATGAACCCAGATATCGACTGGGCGAAGAATACGATCTCTCTGTCGGCAACCCCTAAGTCGCGAGAGAACGAGGAGATAATCAACGAGCTCCGGAAGGAGGAAGGGGTGGCTCCCTACGTGTTTCACGGAATGAAGCCGATGATTGAGGAGGAAGAAGAACAGCTGTTCACCCCTCTCAAAGCGCTTGACCCGGGGGTCAAGCACGTCCTTGAGGAAATAAAGGAAATCCTCAAGAAGAAGAAGAAGAAGGCTAAGAAAGCCAAAAAGACAAAGAAGACCAAGGAACCGGAGGAACCGACCCCGGTTGTCGTTGAACCCGACTTTGATACCCTACAAGACGTATGGGTAAACGAAGTGCAGATTGCGCCAGAGGTTAAGGATGTCGCCTCCTACCCTCTCCAGGACAATGAAGTCCTGATCGAATACTCTCAGGACGCGACTGAGGTCCGCCTGATTGAGAACCTGTCCTTTGATATGCCGCTAACGTGCGACGGGACATCGAAGAAAGAAATGATGAAGAAGACACCATATCCGTTAAGAAACGTATGGTTGATCCAGAAGGCCCAGAAAGCCGAAGAAGACTTGGACAATGATGTCCAGAAGATGAGCAACAAGGCTCAAGAATTTGCGTGAGAAAAAGCGCAAGAGACGAAGAAGAAGAGTTTTGAGGAACTCGTACCGGAATACCTCCACGACTTCGCCGACATATTCGCGAAAGATGGGCTGAGCAAGCTGCCACCATCTAGACCAGGCATTGACCACCGAATTGACACGAAGGAGGGATTCATTCCAAAATCCTCTCGCGCCTACCCGCTATCCCCGAAGGAAACGGAAGCGGTGAAGGCTTTTATCGATGAACATGTGAAGAAGGACTTCATACAGCCATTGAAATCCCCTCAAGCATCGGGATTCTTTTTCGTAGGAAAGAAAGACGGTTCACTATGCCCCTGTCAGGACTACTGCTACATCAACGAATGGATGGTCAAGAACGCATACCCCCTGCCTCTCATCCCCCCTCTCATCGCGAAACTCAGAGACGCCAAGTACTTCACGAAAGTGGATGTATGCTCTGGGTATAACAACATCCTGATACACCCCGATGACAGATGGAAGGCAGCGTTCTCGACGTCCTTTGGGCTATTCGAACCCAAAGTGATGTTTTTCGGTTTATGCAACTCCCCGGCAACGTTCCAGGCATACATGAACAAGACATTCGACAAAGAAATCAACGAAGGATGGCTCATCGTGTACATGGATGACATCCTGATTTTCTCGAAGACGCTTGAAGAACACCAGAAGAGGACACGGGCCGTCCTACAAAAGTTGAGAGAGGAATCACTATTCCTTAAACCCGAAAAGTGCACCTTCAACGCTCAGGAAGTTGAGTACCTTGGTATGATCATCAGACCCGGACAAGTCGCCATGGACCCCGCCAAGCTCAAGGGGATCAGCAATTGGCAGACTCCGACATCAGTCAAGGATGTCAGATCATTCCTCGGTTTTTGCAACTTCTACCGGCACTTTATCTCTCATTATTCGGACACCACACACCCCCTCTTGGACCTCACGAAGAAAGACGTACCTTTCTCATGGAATGACTCTTGCGAGGCAGCATTCCAAAAGTTGAAGGATTGCTTCACCTCAGAACCAGTTCTTCAGAACCCAGACCCAGCAAAGCAGTTTGCTTTGGCCACAGACGCATCCCTGCATGCGACAGGAGCAGTGCTCTTGCAGATGGACAAAAACGGGGCTTATCACCCTTGCAGGTATCTTTCACAATCGTTGAATCCCACAGAACACAATTACCAGATCTATGATCGCGAACTACTAGCCGTTATTCGCACATTGAAGGAATGGCGCCATTTCCTGGAAGGAAACCCACACCCGGTAATCATCTTCACGGACCACAAGAACCTCCTGTATTTCAGGTCAGCTCAGAAACTAACCCGATGACAAGCGCGGTGGCAGCTGACGCTTTCCGACTTCAACCTCTCTTTCCATCATGTACCTGGATTGAAGCTCGCTGCCCCCGACGCCCTATCTCACCGACCTGACCATATCCACGCAGACAATGATAATGAAGATCTTGTCCTACTCCCCGACTCCCTCTTTGTGAAGATGATCGACACAGAGCTTGTATCAGCGTTTGAACAGCTCTCCGCCAACCCCGAAGACCATACGATCAGAACCACGCTAGATGCCTTGAACGGCATATGCGCTCCCCCGATGAAGTCTGCACTGGCAGACTGGAAGTTTATGAACAGTGTACTATTTTATAAGGATCGCGCTTATGTCCCTGGGGACTTGCGCAAGCAGATCCTTGAACTACACCATGATCACCCGACTGCCGGACACCCCGGCAGATCTATCACGGAATGGAACATGAAGAAGTCTTATTGGTGGCCCAGAATGGGCACCTTTATTCGCAAATACATTGACGGCTGTGCTTTATGCCAGCAGATGAAGGTTAACACCCACCCCACGACACCGCCGCTCATGCCTATACCCTCTAGTGCGACACGCCCTTTCTCACAGATATCCATCGATCTCATTACCGACTTGCCCCTGTCGGATGGATTTGATTCTATCATGGTCGTGGTAGACCATGGTCTTACGAAGGGGGTAATTCTATCGCCTTGCCAGAAAATGATTACCGCGGCCGGGGTGGCCGACTTATTTTTCAAGAACGTATTCAGAAGATTTGGTCTTTACGACAAGATCATCTCGGACAGAGGCCCGCAATTCACCTCAAGACTTGCAGTAGAATTGGGCAAGCTTCTCAGTCATGAAGTAGCCCTCTCGACCGCCTATCACCCACAGACGGATGAGCAGACCGAACGAATGAACCAGGAGCTAGAGACATACCTCCGGATTTATTGCAGAACGAACCCCATGGAATGGGCTGAACGCCTGAACATGGCCGAATTTGTCCACAACTCAAGGAAGCACAGTGCAAGGGATGCGTCTCCCTTCTTCCTAATGATGGGCTATGAACCACGTGGAATACCCCCTACGTTCCCCAAGTCATCACTCCCTGCAGCAGAAGACCGAGTGGAGTACCTGAAGAAGATCAGAGCAGAAGCCCTCGCATGTCACCTCTTGGCACAGCAGAGGATGTCAGAACGAACCCACGGCCAGAAGTACCAACTGTGGAAGAAAGGTGACAAGGTGTGGCTCTCGGCAGCCCACTTGATCACAGGATTACCGTCGAAGAAACTCGCCCCGAAGCATTACGGACCATTCAAAGTATCCGAGGTCCTCTCGCAGATCACCTTCAAACTGAAGTTGCCAGCAACTTGGAAGGTTCACCCCGTGTTCCATGCATCAGAACTTTCCTCCTATCAGGAGACTGAAGTACACGGTCCGAATTTCCCGGAACCACCCCCTGACCTGATCGACGGGGAGGAGCACTACGAAATAGAGCAAATCCTCCGACACAAAGGAACCGGCTCGCGACGCCAATATCTGGTGACATGGGTAGGGTATGACTCAACAGAAAGGACTTGGCTGCCTGAATTGGAATTCAGATCTGCAGCGGAGATTCTGAAGGAGTATAAGAAGAGGTTGAAGGCGCGTAGAGGATCCCCAGCATCCTAGCCTCTCACCGCCAACCTGGATCCTGAAAATGTCCTCTTCCTCCTCCTCTGCTCTCTCGTCCTCGTCATCCTCCTCATCATCTGCATACATGTCCAGAGTTCCTTTTGCCCGTCCCTCATATGATTTGAAGAACCAGTTCGCCTACTGGGAGGCCATCATCCTTGATTTGCAGTATGCCAAACATCTTGATGCATACATCTACCAAACCAGAGACACCCACATATTACAGTGACCAATCTCCATATTATACGGGTGAATGGACAGGCATAATATCCCGTATGATACGGGCCAGCGGACCATGGGCCCATGGTAGAAATATCCCCGACTATGACGGATGGGCCGGGGAAAATATTATTCCCAATGGAGGCGGGTGGGCCCATGCAGGGAATATGTAGAGTAGATGAATGGGCCGATGTACATGAATATTCAGTAGATGGATGGGCCGGAAGAAATATTATTTCCGATGGAGGCGGGTGGGCCCATGCAGGGAGTAGATGAGTGGGTGGATGTACATGAATATTCAGTAGGC
>QLOO01001353.1:0-25635 GCA_003313855.1 Suillus sp. MG131 | reverse complement strand
CTCCAAGTTAAAGGTCCCGCCACTCTCATTCACCATTAATATCCCCATCTTGTGAGTGTCTCACATGCTGTTTATCTCCATAATATCATTTTCACGCGCATATATTCATGTCTATTGCAGAAATATAACGAGATGACGGAATTAGATCAGCGCGAGGTAAGATGCCGATTCCCTTGCACTGATTTACTGATGGACTTATTCACACCAGAAATACGAAACGGAGGCCGCTCTATTGGTGGGTGATAGACCTCTGAGTCTGTCTTTTCCATTCACTCGATTCTCTTTATTCATGTTGTCGTATCCCCGTTTCCGTGCTACTAGTATTATCACCCCGCCGCTTTTGATACCGCCGCTATGGAATAGCTGCCATTTGTACTACTATACTGCTCTGCAATGATATCATATTTAACACTCTACGAGCATATTCTGTAAGGTTAGGAAAGTGGGCGCTAATATGCGCAGATATGTTTCATTTATGTTTGCGTGAAAAAAAACATATGAGGACATTGCACTGACTGCCCCATCCGTTTACATTATTCTCATTCTCGTGCGCTGTGTGTTCTAAGGTCGTCATATATGTTTCTCTCTCCAATGCAAAAAAATAACATATCACGTCATCTACGGCCCTCTCCGGTGAGGTCCAGTTTTCACTGGGGCTGAGCGCTGAGCTTTGACCGTGACTATGATTCACGTGATGTATTGTCATGTAGTCATGTGTATTAATTCTAACTTATCCCTCAGTTCACTGATGGCCTACGGCAGGCAAGCATACTCCTGAACGCATCATCGTACTCGATTCCGACCCACCGATACCAGTTGATTGGAGATCGAAGAAGACAAATATTGTTGAAGCATGAGTGACATGCACGTGAACGACGCGGGATGCCTATTTATGGGGGACTCGTTGGTGCATTGGATGCGGCAGCAACGGCGGAATTCCATTTCTCTTTGCCTTTTGTAGGCGTGATTGAGTGCCCAAGTAAAGAATAGACCAATCAACACGTTTGTACTTTCTATTGTTAAGTGTTTGACTTCGGTCATTCAGGCAATCAATTAATCACCGAGCGTGGTCCTTTCTTTCCAGCTTTACACGATGTTCGTCGGAGTTGAAGCTAGGAACGGGAATACGAACCATCATATATTTGGTTTACATGATGCACGCCTTTTCCCTCAGTCCGTTACACGAGCTGAGGAGCTAACTATAAAGTTGTCTAGTTTGAACAGACATAAGTTTATATATTGGTCCAGAAACTGTTGTATTCAATATAGGACGTCGGGATGCTAAGTTTGCGTTATCACAGTATGAGTATGAGGCTGTATGAGGCCAGCCACAGCATCGGATGAAATATGTAAGTACTTTGTGCCACGGCTGTTGCGGAATCAAACTTTGAGACTGTTACCTCCCTCTAATCATGAAAGCTCCGCAGCAGGTCAAGAGGCGTTAAGTCTGCTAATCTAATCATCAATAAAGCCCATTAATAATCATACTCATACTTGTTCTTTTCATCTCATGGATATGATCCACCAAAGCGACTAGGAAAAAAAAAACTATGGATGTACAATATCGCTTCGATCCCAATCAACTATGGGAAGAGCCACCGCCCCCACTCCCATAAGACGAACCGTTTCCAGGAAGCCCATGAGTCTCCAAGTCCTTTCCGTCCAGCGCTTCCTGGATCATTGAAATCGTACTCTCCAAGCTCCGGCGCCTTGTCGAGGGACTCGTCATCGTCGTCCCAAGCGAAGCCTGCCGACCATGTCTGCCCTTGAATGGGGTGCGCGGAGGCCCCATCTGTCCACTGCTCGGGAGACTGGGCAAAGACGTCAGTGATCCCGACGACATAGAAGGGTCCACTGCAACGCTGACTCCACTCGGAGACACAGGGGACTCGATGATGTCTGCTGGGGTCGTCGGTAGCGACCCAGATTGTGCTTGAGCAAGGTAGGCTTTTGCCTCTTCGGCGTCGAAAAGTTCAGGAGGGAGGCGCTCGTTTTCAATGTCTGACTTCCGTCTGAAGGAAGATGTAATGAACACCGAGAGCGTATGCAGGGAGAGGTTGTACGTACGCGTCCTCGAAACCGGAAATGGCATCTTTAATGCCCTCAGTACCCAAGGCTAGCGTGCCGTATGGCAACTTGCTAGAACCAGATATGCTCTTGAGCTCCGAAACCTTCTCCGACTCCTCTCTGTGATAGATTTGTCAGACTAGCGCAACGGGTAGACCAGGATCACATACCGAAGCAGAGCAAACACGCGCGCCATCCGTCCAACTGCAAGGATCTTGTTTTTGATGATCTTTCGCCTCTCCACCGCCTCCTCGGGGTGGGCTACTAGTGAAACAACATTTTCCTCGTCAGACTCCTCGAGTTCTTCTTTGCTGCAAGTGTTTAGCACAGCAACAAGCATATCCGTGACTATATGCGTCGCTCAGTTCTGAATAGATGTTCTCAAAAAGCTCCGTGAACGTACTTTTCTCTCCCACAAAGGGTAAACTCCAAGTAAACACGTCCATGAAATTAGGTAGCCAGTATGGATGAGGCGTACAGTTAAACTGCCGAATGTTCATCACGTTGCTCTCGTACTTCAAGACAGCAGCTTTGTTGTTGTACACATCGAGATAGTTGGGTGCAGAAAAGATCGTCATGACAGAAGGAAAGCCTGTGCTTTTTGTCTTCCGGTACATGCGATAGCTTTTGAGCGGCTTCATGAGTAAAATGAACAGCTGGACAATCAGAACATACCCGGCATCTTGCGCTTCATGTGCGCGAATGATCGAAAGAAGATTATTTCGCTCTAAAAACTGACAGGCAGCTTGGTAACTGCACGCCGACGATTAATCACAATATATCGGGCACCTGAGACAACTCACGTGAAGAAGTAAGAACAACCCCGAACGTGATTATGAACGAAGCTTTCATTCATCTTCTCTTGCCCAAAGTCCTCGACAGGATCTGACCATAAAATATCGCACATCAACCCGTGTGTCGGAGGCTCACGGAACCGGTCGATCTAAACACGATGTAAATGAACGTTGCATGATGGAAGATCCGCGAATGGACGTACCGCTCTAATATCATCCAAAGTGTTCAGCTCTGGTGAAAGACCGCCATGGATGCATAAGAATTGCTTGTTCATGATGGCAGCAAGGGGAAGTGCACAAAATGAGTCCATGCAGGCGTCATAGATACGCTCTGAGTATTTGTGTTTGCCTGAATGACGTTATTGGCGTATTCATATAGAGATTCGGAGTGACTGAAACATACATTCAAGCTTGAAAGTGAAATAGTCTGTGAGATGCCGGCATTCATGATTGCCACGGAGAAGGAAGAGGGTATCGGGATACCAAATCTTGAGGGACCATAGATACAGAACGCACTGCATGATGGGATGAGTTTGAGAAGGTCGAGTATTAATACGGTACCCACCTCTATACTGAAGTATCCCCGATCAACGTAATCCCCAAGGAAAAGGTACCGTGTGTCTGCTGGACTGCCGCCAACTTCGAACAGTTTCATAAGGTCGTACTGGAGAGATGATCAGCAATGCATCAGCCTGAGAAACAGTCGAGAGCACATACATATTGGCCATGGATATCGCCACAAACTAGGTGGCGGTCGGTTGGTATGGGGTGACCACGGCAGACGACAAGCACACTCACCTGTGATTGGCGCGTCGACCTGCAAGACATTAGGCTCTGCACGAAGGAGCGCAGTTGCCTTTTCCAAAATCCATATCGCCTGATCCTCGGTGACACGGCCTTCGCGGTAAAAGTGGTTCTTGAGGAATGCTACGTCAGGTTTGGTGGGATCTTGTCTAGAGAAAAACTGGGCATCTGTCGGGACGTTCATAGCTGGTGCTTGCACCTGCAATGAGAGCCTCAGCGGGCGGTTAAAATGAGAAACCAATGACGCGGGCGTACATCTTTGACGACCCGCTCTTGTGTGCTGATTGTGTTGCCATCTTCAAGTACGTGCTGAGTGAAGTCGATATCGGGCGGCGGTCTCTTGTGCTGGATCTGCTCAATTGCACGGTCGACATGAGCTTGTGCGATGTGCATGATGACAGGAATTGAAGAAGATATCCGATGGTCGCACACGGATAGAAGGGAGTGCAAGAGACGCTCAGTGGCGGTGACTGGAGAAAATACCCCTGGGCCCACAGCTTGACTTTTAACACGAAAGCAATGTCTATTATTACGATCAAGCTACAGCACACTACTGCGGAAATAGCTAGAGTAATCAATGGGAATCACGCCTATCGTCCGTCTCCTGTACAATGCAGTGTATTATGAACCGAAGTACATGCTCAGAACATGTTTTGCAACGTGGAAACCCAATAACGAGACCACATAGCTCGCAAATAGTGGCAATAGTGGGGCCAGCAATATTTCTGAGCGTATCAAGAATGGCAGAGCTGAATGTGAAGAAAATTAGCGGCGAGATGGACAAGAAGGCTTGCATACCACTTAGTCCGAGGTACACTCCGTAAATATACTGGGCAAACCTGTTGGTGAAATCAATGTTGAAAGGACAATTTAGTAGCGTGAACTCCAAGACTTGCCCTGCAAGATATAAAGTATTCCCAACAAGGAGGCAAACCCAGTTATCCTTTAACACTACGGGAAGGAGGAACAGTTGCGCTAAATAAAGTGTCAGATACAAGGGGAAAAATGCATTCGTATGAACGTCGAAAGCATATGCCCATTCAACTGAAGAGTCTGTAGGTGATGAATGAGAGGAAGGTGATACCAACACCCGGTTGGCAAAGAACCTATAAAGGAAAATGGTGAGTTAACATCATGCCTTAGAAGAGGAGAGTAACGAACCAAAGAAGAGTTGCGCTCAGTACACCGACAAGGAGGTAATCTCGCAGTATCATCACGAAGGCTAATCGCACCGCCTGCAGTGGGGAATACGAATACACAATAGACCATGCTACTGCAGCAACTGAACGATGAATATGTTGTGAATAACTTCTGAAGATAGGTTGCATGGATGAATCTCACCAAAGAGGCTTGCAAATAGCAGAATTAAGATTGCTGGGTCATCTCTTGCCCAGGTGTTCTTGGTCTCTACAGTAAACGCATAAACGTCGGCTTCAGTCCAAGGTTTATTGACGTACGCTTGTGGTAGTACACGTTTCGATAACTAATAGTCAGGCGTCAACGGACCATAATTGTGTTCATATTCAGGAGTTGGCTCACACTCTTTTGGGTGCCAGACAGAGATAAGACAGCTGCCAGAAGGCCAGTTCAAAGTCCTACACCGATCTATCTCAGCACGTCTACCAGAGTTGGAAAGCATGCACTTCACACCATTTGCTGGAACCTATGCAGCCGTCGAAATATTAATGGCACACGATTGGAGACAGACATGGGAGTGCCAGATAAATTGTGATTAGGATAAGATGGAGATGTTAAAGGAAGGATAGGCATGTCTGTACCAACTCGGGGGCGTCGGAAAAGAGTGCGAGATGAAGACACTTTGGCCAAAAATTTGAAGAATGGCAACTGAGTACTGAGAGGCGATGACCAACGAAGAGGGCTGATCGGAATCGGGTTCGGAATAACTGTTGATGATTTGTAAGCGCGTTCCAAGTGCACCTTTTGCGCTGAGGCAAAAGGTCATGTTTACAATATTAATGCTTTCCGACCTACTGGCGTATCCAGCAATAAAATAAAACTACTCTCTTGCATCTATTCTAAGACAGTGAATTGAATTGTGCTAGCGCTATCATTTCAGCAGCTTCGACATAGATATCAATGTTTGATGTCTCCAGCGAGGACAGCTGGATACTTAGTTAGAATTGGCGAGAGCGTCACGGGAACAGATACTACGCATGGGAAGAGGCTCCTTTGAGAGGACGTTATTTTAGTTACATCTAGTCTGATGGAATCGACGTGTCCAGATGTTGATCCGACAGCAACACACTGAATGGAATGGTCAGAGCGCCCTTGAGTAGTCGAATGAAACGAGGGTTCATGGAAGTTCGATGGAACAAAACCATGCCTTTCAGGAATGGCTTCGAAGTAAGTCACTGGTCCTCAGCGCCAAGCCTCGCCAAGCGCGGCTTCCAAGATTGCAACCAAGTTCTTTGATGGCAACGAGCATCCAAAAGTGATTCGACATCAACAATAAGGCCCCGATACCATTACCTATTGCGTCTTGTATGTCATTTATCGTTGCAGGACATTGCAAGTCCTCCAGAGCCGTGTATAATTATCTTGTTCGGGGGCGCAATACAGCTTTGACGAGCTACATTGCACTAGTGATTCCACTGCAGAAGCGTAGTCAAATACAGTTGTAGACGTCCAGCTTCCCATGCGCGAATAACCGCCATGTCATGAGACGCTGCAGCTTGTCACTTTTATGAATCAAGTGGCTAAGGACATGGTAGATTGTGTACACTCCAGACCTCAACAAGACAGACTGATCCTATGTATAAGAGCCATCAGATCTCCGCGCTTCAAATGAAATAATACCTCATGTCAGAATTGTGATCGTCGAGTCTTGACATCAACAATGCCAATAAAAGGCTAACGACTTTTGTGGCGGTCTCTGCAACCTCTCCAGGTGCTCGGACAATAATACTCATGTGCCACGACACCTGAGACCATGATGGAATGATTGATCTTGAGATCCTTGTTTACCGCCGAATCGCTGATATACATGTGCAGCTTTGCGGAAGACGGGGTCTCACACTTCGGCGGGGAGCGGGCGGGAATCAAATTTTGAGTCGGAGCTGGGAGGTTCTCCTCGGCCAACTTGGGAACGCATTTCTGTCGTCAGTTCATCACTCTTTTCGTCCGCGCCATGGTGGAAGATGAAACGGAAGTTCTAGACTGGGGAAATGAGGAGGAAGACCGGGCAACTTCGGAGCAAGATCCAAGTGTCGCCGCCGAGGACGCAGAAGATGCTGTGTCGCTTGGAGGCGACGAGGACGACGAATTTCTGACCTATGAGCCTCGCGTTTTACAGGGTGCTGCTCAGCGCATACAGTCTCCCTCAAAGGCTGTTAATCACTCTGAAAAAAACCAGGAGGCGTCAGTTTTTGGCGTCAACGCTCGGGGCAAGGCTCCTGAGCATGATAGGCCCGGGACGCCAGCAAGGCCTCTTCAGGAAACACAGACAGTTCCTGAACCATCTCCGGCCCTCAATCGCCAGCTGTCGTTTGGGAAACTTACTCATGCTCTTCCTCCCAAACCAATAGTGTCTTCAGTTCCATTTATGCATCCTTCTCATCCGTCCATCATTGAAGCTACAGCTATGGCGGCTCGCATCGACCGGGACAAGAAAAATGGCATTGTTGCTGTCTCCAAGCCTACGACATTTGAATCAGGGGACATACTTCCCCCAGATTGGGAGGTTAGACACCCGAGAAATGGCCGCGGGGTCTACTATTATAATTCTCGCACCAAGGAATCGACCTGGACACGTCCTGGCAGCTCCCCGCCTGCTCGTGATCGGCGTGTTGCTGACGAAACCCGGGATATCGTTATCAGCAAGACTGATGACTCCCTGACTTCCCGTATAGGCCGGTCAGATGCTGGTACCATTTTGTCCTATGATGATCGCCATTATCGTCCTGGAGAAAGTACTCGGCGGGATGAGCGACTTACTACGCAATCTTATGGTAGTCAAAATGATTCTTTTTTGGCATCTAACAGAGCCAATGGAGAACGGTCCCTTTCGCCACCTCCACGCCACCGCGCGGATGATCGCGTTCCGTCTTCTCGTCGCCAACGGTCGCCTTCAGCTAATGGGGATCATAATAGGGGCAGAGCATCCACAAAGGACACTGTGCGTCCCGGCTCACCTATAGCAGATGTAGACCGCGTTTGGGTAGCACCTCGAGTTCCTTCACCTGTCGATCGGTCAGTGTCACACGAAAGGAAACACCGTGAAGCCGAGCAACCTCCTCATAAAGAACGCGAGCGTCGCGAGACCCCTCGCGATGCCGACAGAATGTCGACAACAAGTACGTTATCTACATCATCCCCTATCCTCATCCCTCGTCGGCGTGTCTGCTCCTCCTGGGGTACAGGGCGCAATGCCTTTGCTGCTTCCCGCACAACCTCGAGAGTTGAGCTGCGCAGTACCATATTTCGTTCTTTTGTATTCGACTTCTTCCTCGCATGGACACACGGACGCTCATCATGGATCCCTATCTTCTTCCTCCTTTTCCCCCTATCCTTATATCTATCCTCCTCTTTTTTCTTTTCTCCTTTGTTATTCTCTAGGACCCAGGTCGCCTGCCAGTTACAGTCGTGACGTTCAGTATCCGCCTACATTGTCGTCTTCGAACGATACCGACATCTCGCGCAATGAGTTGTCCGTAGCGAGGCAAAAAAGTCGCTTCATTCAAGCGCCTTCTGTCCAGATGGATCAACGAATTCCAGAACTACCCGCCAAGCCCTCGCGAGAACCGTGCCCTCAAGCCAGGTCGCTTAGCGCAGATGGGACTCGGCCCCGCTATCGAACAAGTGATCGCCAGAAAGCTGATGCAAGAGCTCACGAAAGCCCGGACATGGCGCTTCAGACGCTACCCCAAGCTCCGCAGGAGCATTTGGTAACCCCTACCCCATCCCCCCCAATCGAACGTACGTATTCTTCACCCATCCACTCTTCCTTCCTCATGCCAACGTCGTCTGCCATTCGCGTGCATCTCTCGCTTGTTCAGGCTCTCGAAAACGGGTGCCTTTGCCACCGCAACGCGACAGTTTCCAGGAAGGCTCACGTGGCAGAGCGGATGCCGGGTACCGCTCACCATTGTCTGCCACTCGTGACAATGTCCCGGCTTCCCGGTTGATCACCAGTGATGCACGCATTCCTTCGGGCCCACGCCTGTCTCCTTTGGAGACCTCAAGAGACATCAGATCCTCCGACACCCGAGGCTCTCGGCAAGCGCATTCCAGTTCTGCGCATCATTCGAACTCTCAGACAGATACCTACGCTCATAATGAGTCTAGGGACAAACGAGGCAAAGATCATATGGATATTGATGACCCTCCTCCAGCCAGTATTGCCAGGCCCATTGAACCTTCTCGACAGCCTGTGAACAGTCAACGCTATCGCGAAGATCGTGATGGCTCCGCTCCTAAACGCCCTCGGGCGATGATGGATGATACTGAGTTGCCTGCACGACGGAGATCTCCAGGTAGGCACTTACACCGCATCATTCATTTACGTGCAATAAACTGGGTACAGAACGCTCTCCCAAACTGTCGCGTTCTGGATGGAAGGAGCCTCATCGCACAGCACACGAACATATCTCTCGAGCCGCGTCCTCGCGGGATGATAGGCGTGCGCCTGTCGAATCAGTAACTCGGACTTCGGTTTGTATCTTTTCGATGCCTTCTGTCCAGTTTCTAAATTTGAATCTACAGCGCGACACTTCTCGTCGTCATGTTGATATGTCAAAGCCGCCTCCTAGTGCTCCAACGCCAAAGCTTTCTGGAACAAACAGCATGCCAATTGGTGGTAGAGGCAACCGCTTTAGTGGTTCTGCGTCAATTTCACCGCATCCACCACTACCGTCTGCGCCTTTCCTGCCTCCAATGAGTTCCGTCCCACGGCGAGGCACTCATGTATCTGGAAGCAACGCGCAGCCTGTGGTTTCCCGCCCCGTTCGTCCACCTTCTGGTGCGAAGGATAACCATGATCGACTGGTATGTTTTGAATTCATATCATTGTGACCACTGTTCCTTGCTTACGCCCGTAGTCCCGTCCGGATGTTGTCTACGACAGGGAACGTTCATCCAGGATCTCCGCTGATCAACGTAGGCAAACAGAGCGTGTAGTTTCACCCGTACGTTCTCTTGTGTGGAAATACACTGAGGTCTCACAAGTTTACGCTGCAGCTCCTTCCGCGCAGGCCTCTCTCTGTGCCTGACCCACCTGCGAATGTGCCTATCAGTACAGATTCACCGTCACGACAAGGCGCACGTGCGGCAAGAGTGGGTATTTTGAACATAGTCGGTTGAGCTCGACTGACTCTAGCACTTTAGACTCGCTTTGGACCTCCGGTTTTGGAACCGGAGGGGAAACCAAGTCTCAACAGCAGGCCTGATCAGACGCCTGAGAGTCCTCATTCCCATCATGATGATGATCATGCTACCCCTCCTCCGCTTTCCAGGGATTCTTCCATGACGTCGGCACGCGATGCCGCCCATCCGTCACAACCATCCAGGCATGACGGGGACGTCTCTCGCTTTGACCAGCTGCCTGAACCGTCGTCCCATACCCCCGAGAGAATAGAGGCAAAAGATCCTGCGGAATATTCACGTGGCAGCGGTCGCAATGATCGTCATGACCATGGTCCCCCATCACTGGATCATACGAAGGGATGGCGTGTAGATGACTCAAAAAATTTGAAGTGGTCTAGATCACGAGATGTACCTTCGCACGAGTCCTCACGCCACACTGATGTGGAGTCGTTGCCATCCGTTCAGCATGCTACAAACGGCGAGGGTTCGCACCAGTCTCCCCCACTCGCTATGCATCCGGAGCGTGCACGACTCCTGCAGCATAACCTTCCTCACTCTCTACCTCCTCGCCCCGATACAGAACCAAGACGTCCTCGTTCAATTCGTGCCCGTCATGATTCCACGCCGTGGGCACCCTCTGGTTCACGTTTCAATCAGCACTTCGGGGAGACTCCCTTCCCTGGAGATCGTTTCGATCGATCGTCTAACAACCACGGAAGCTCTTTAATTGACCGGTTGGGCGTCGACGGGTCCTTGAGAGATCGCGTGAAGGTCCCCATGAAGCGGCCTTCGGATGACCTTGCTGTGCATGATGCGTTGATAGATGTAGATGATGGGTACGAAGGCTCTAAGCGGAGCAGGAGGCGAGGGGGAAAGCCCAAGAGGCCGAGGCGTGTGGCATGATATCCTAGTATCCAATCTTGTTCTTTTTTTCTACCTTCTGGTTTGTTTTCGATGATGCATTTCCATTGGACAAAGTATTGGCATTACAATTTCATTTTGTCATGTCTAGTGATTATGGTTAATCGTCTCTTGGTTCGGCATCTTTTGCAAGCTATTCTCGAGAGATGAGATATGTTAGTTGGGTCAATCTGAAGCTACTTCACCTGTCTAAAATTGTCGTGTTCCCAGTGCATTTGAACAAAATCCAAATCGTGTCGCGGCATCAACCATTCCAGAAATAGGAAGAACAGGCAATCCACCACAAGGATGATTGTGTAGATCGGTCCTGCAAATGGCCCCAGTTCCATAGTTCTAGGACATTTTAGCCGTCTATCAGCATGGATGTATGCAAAGTTACCTTTGCATCCGAGTCCAGATATCCTTCTGCTCAGACTTGACAACAGCATCGTACACAATCTCGGTTCGTTCTGCGACTTCTCCCCAGTTGTAGAAGTTTTTTACCCTTCGATGAGCTTCTATGGGGTCATGCTGGCCATTCGAAACGATCGCGACTGCCTCGGATAGCGCACGAATCAAGTCTGAGATGAAATAAAAACCATGGTGAAAAGCGGTCCAGAACGATGCGTGACTCGCGCAGCGTCCCACACGTACCATCCTCCTCTGGCTTCGCAAACGAGATCATGTCATGAGGGAGAATCTCCGGGACTCCGCCTACTCGTGTCGAGACTACATAAAGACCTGCGCACGCAGCTTCCAAAATGGCGATTCCAAACGATTCCGTCAGTGAGGTGTTCAGAAATATAGATCCTCGCACAAGAACCTGCAGAGATGTGTATGAATGATGATCATAAGAGTCGGATTCGCTCCTGTTTGCTTACATCTCGCACGTCGCGATGTCGAACTGGACCGAGGAGCTCTATGCGGTCTTGGAGGAGATGTCGTTCTCTTACTTGTAACAGGTCATTTAGCTTGGGTCCGTCTCCCCCTAGGCTAGCGAATTAGGGTTTGAAAATACTAGGGATAGAGCGACTTACCTACGATGAAATTGACGTTGGGAAATGCGGAGCATATTCTGGGGGCAGTGGCGACCAGTAAGTCAATGCCTTTACGATACGCTAGACGCGACAAGACCACGATATAAACTGGAGAAAAATCAGTTGTTCCCTTTACTACATGACATGGAATTACCTACTAGTTTCTGACGAGACCGGCTCGGTGGCTGGAGTAAACTGCTCCGCAACCAAAGCGTTTGGAATCACATAAACATTGGGCCGGACGACGAGTGCAGAGGAATCTTCAGACTTCTCAAACAACTGACCACGCAGAACTGTATTTTCCCTTCTGATTTACGGTCACGAGAAAATAAGGACAATATCGATCGTAAGAGTTGACCACCTACCCAGTATGCGAGACACAAATCACAGCGTCGACATTTTTGAGAGCAGCCGCGAGGAGTTTGTTGGTTAATATGCTCGCTGCATCTTCAAATCCAAAAAGACTATGATCGGTGAACACCGTGCGGACGCCAAGATGATGCGCGTGTAGGATAGCCTCCTGGCCTAGAGACGATAAACTCGCGTGGGCATGAATCAAGTGAATATGTTCGCGTGCAATGATGACGCGGAAATATGGTAAAAAGGTGAAATAATTCGGAAGAGTGGCAGAGGAGGCGATGGTGGGAAAGGGTATGTAGTATACCTTCAAGCCTGGCAGAAGCCAGCGTACGCCCACTCTGTCTGGAGGATGGCTGTGTGTAATTACGATCACCTGCGAATGTTGGATACGACATTGTAGAGAGCGTCAAAGGAAGTTTTGGAAATCATGCCTTGTGACCACGACGAATGAGATTCGCACTGAGCATGAATATGTGGTTTTCCACTCCTCCCACGTTCGGGTGGAAGAAATCAGATATCATCCTGAATGGTGTAGCATTTAGAACGTGTTTCCTTTAGCACAGAATACATACGCAATAGCGAGAGGCTCATGGTTCATTTCGTGGCGACGACAGTTTGAGTAATGATGGCCCTCGCTGTGAAAAAGAGAAAGAAAAAAAAAGTGGCTCGACCCAGGATCGAACTGGGAACCTTCTGTGGACAAGATAGTGTGAGACAGAAATCATAACCATTAGACCATCGAACCATAAAAGCCTTACTGTGCACCAACGATCGTGGCATAAGGTGGCACTCAACACCGGAACTGACCATTTACCGGTCACCGGGAAAAGTCTGTCCAGATCGATCGGATCTCTCATGTTACTTTTGTACCTAGTTGCAGTACGTTCCACTCTATTTTCTCCTCCTGTTATAATGTGTTGGCATCTCTCTGTCAATGGGAAGTACATTGGTCCACTTCTACTCTTCTACTTGACACCATGGCCTTGTTCTATTCCACCGAGGTGCGCTTTCAAAACGTAGAAGGCTTGATGCATGACTGAAGCAGGCTGGGTTTCAAGTTATACGTGACGATTGATCAAAGAATACCTGTTAAGGAGGAACCTCTTCCCGAGGCCCTTCGTCACGATGACATGTCCCTTCTAATGAGGGTACTCTGTTTTTGTGCTCTTGGGCGTCCCGATCTTGAAGACCATTGGATCTCGCTGCGATCTGAGGAAGCATTCGAAATCTCTAGGACTAGGGTGTGCTCTATTTTGGACAACGTTATCACCGCAGTAAGTAATCTGACTCCCCGCTAGCTGAAGCCTGCACTAACATACTACCAAAAGGCGGGTGTCCTCCTCGCTACAAGTAGTGTTTTCGTCACTACGGGCTCTCCTGTAACCTATTTTGACTATTCATCACCCGCTCCCTATTTTCTGCTCTTAGTATCGTTCATGCTCGCCATGATGGCGATGTTAACATCTGGCTCAAGCATGTTACGCTGGATTCATACCGACCGGCAGTGGACTCGAGAAGTAAGTTTTATTCTCGCTCTACCACTCACACCAACTGATAAAGTCTCAGCGACTCAAGCTGGGCGGCTACTTTGTCGTGTCTTACTTGTTGTCAATAGTCACCCCTATGCTCTTCGTAGCCTGGTCCCTGCATTGTTTCATATTTGGTAGATTGTTCCCGTCATTTGGTTCTCTCTCTAAGTCCTTACCCATTTTACTCCAGCGATGTTGCTAGCAGGCATTTCCTCCCAAAGCACGATATGCCGTGCTCTTATGGTAATCTGGATGGTCACGTACATCGCTAACACTGGGACGATATCGATGGAATTCGTGCGAAAATATGCGACAAGCCTCAAATCACGCTAGATATTCCCAGTGCGTGGTTTTTACTTTGTTTCTTCTTGTTTTGACAGTACTGTGCACCGTGTGCTTTGTCAGAAGAAAGATTTCGGGCTTCCGATAAGACAGATTATTATAATGATATGGCCTTCTTGTTTTAACTGTGACTAGCGCTTGTGTTGAATAATGATATTATAGCCTCCCTCACATGAAGCACGCAGCGTGTACGACACTCCGGCAAATCCATACTGTGTACTCGAAATGTAGACGAGTATTGGTAGGGTGATAACAGTAGCCGGGATTCCAGAAAGCAAATCCAAATTTAAATTACACAAATGCGATCAGCTGTTCCAGTGGAATTTTCTTGCGCAATGATTCCACTGCCTTGTGCAGTGCTACCGCGGCAGATGTACAGTCCAGTCCCCCGGACCATTAGCTATGTCGTAAAGAGCGGATGCAACCCCGCCGCTGACAGACCGCAGTGTTTATCACACTTCGAAATCCGAGATAGATCGCCTCATCCGGTCTCGACCCGTCACCCACCGTCACGGTAGTGGGGCAGACCGATAAGAATGCAAACTCCGGATTATATCAGTGATCGAATGATCTCCCCGATCGTTAAAGGCTCGTCGGGTAATGCGAAGGAAGATTTAAATGGTTCGTCTCGAATGGCGGGCCAGGTAAAGCCACTGATTATGACTCAATGCATCGAATGCTCCTTGTACTGTTGGCGTGGCTGTCCGCAAACGATGTGAAGGACATGATGAGTACGGCAGGCAAAGCGACGACGGCTAGCTCAGAAGAGATACATCAGGGTGCCTTCCCTCTGTCTGGATTTCCTTGACCGATGACTATAAAATGCTGCAGGGGTGCATCGATCTTGAGAAACCCGCTGTATTGCACGAATGAGAGTCGCCAGAGTTGGGGTGTAATAGGATATTTAAATGTGAGACAGATTGTTTTCCTTCCTCTCATGGGGTCCTGCTGCGTGTGGAGGAAGCAGCGCGAACTCAGCGATATGACACCGGATAGGCGAGCCGGGTGGACTGTTGACTCCCTAAAGGCTCGGGCCATGGGGTCAACAATACGTTCCCAAAGCTTGCGGAGGACGCTGGCAAACTCGTGTTGATGTTCAGAAGGAATGAATTTATTTTTTTCGCAAGAGACCGAAATAACTCGAATACATCGATTAACGCGACATCGAGTGGAACGTGGACAGGGTGTTGGGCGCTCAAAATAAGGCATCGGACGACTGGATCATCTTCAGCTGCTTTCTGGAGGGCAGAAAATAATGGAGAGAGAAGGAAATAACGCAGCATGTGCATGCGTGTGACGACACTATCTCATTGCGTGGTCAATCGTCGTATGTGCGGGATTTATCTTCAGTAACTTGATTGAATGCGTTGCGAAGTCGAAAGCTGAGCTGCTTAAACTCTTCTGCCAAGGCTGCGCCAGTGTCGCCTGATATGAAAGGTTTGTCCAGTGTGTTGTGGAAGCGTGCCAATTGGGTCCAGAAATGCACGGCCTTGATTCACCGGTCGTCAAAGGGCCATGTCGAACACTGCATGAGAACGTCTCCATGGCAAGAGAAGAAGTCAACTCCCTAATGGTATCGAAGTGGCATGAAGCAGACGACAAAAGACAAACATGCTGATCCGAGAATTTCGATACAGTTTGATAGGAAATCAAGGCATGGTAGAACTGCTCGGTAGATGTGATCCATGACTGAAGGTAGACAGCAAGGTTATTGAGAGACATGACCCAGCCAGAATGGTCAGGGGGCGAAGTGCCTGTGCTGCCTGATGGGGCTCAATGGTCTCATCGAAGACAATACAAAAAGCTCGAATCTGGTTGAAAGGTGATAGCAGGATGTTCGAGAGATGGTGATCAAGCGTCATGATCGGGTCGATGCAGCTCCAGTGCAACTCAGTTGAGCACAGTGGTCTCATCAAGGTCGGCCAGGACACCTCGCTGCTTGAATCTAGTTCGAAGGCTCGTGGTAGTGTGATTGAGAGTGACTAATCGACTCGGATGAGTTCAATGGCATCATTGGGGTCAGCAAAGATGCAGCCTGATGAGACTCCATGTCTCATCGAGGTCGAATGGGATGCCTCATTCTGAAATATAATTTTCAGGTTGATGGCAAGGTTGTTGAGACGCGCAGATTGATCAGAATGGCCAAGAGGAAGGATACCCTGCTGTTTGAATCTGTCATAAATGCTGATGGCAAGGTTGACAAAAGATGTGAATCGGTACTGTGCGTATTGTCCAACATAGGGCTTCATTCCACCGGGCAGTAAACAGTGACTCGAAAAAAAAGTGAATCGATGAGTATGACCAGGGTGATGGGGCTCCAGACTCCAGAGTGCCAGTGCAACCAGATGGCGTCCTCGCAGATTGAATATATCATGAAGCTGATAGTAAGGTTGAAGATTGATCGACGTAGTTAGGGGAGTCTAGTATAGGCTTGTTACATCAATAGCTGATGATTATTTTTTAAAAGATCCGGGATGATCAGGCGTTCATATTGCTGCACCTAAACCACCAGTACCCTTTATAGGGGTCTAAAATTGAGCTCTGGGTCGGCAGAAATGGACAGCTCACCAACTAGCATTCAGCTCCACTAATCTGAGTGGCACCAATATTTATCTCGACAGTATAAGCTCATAACGGCGTATTCTGTATTACATAAGAACACAAAAGGCGGGGATGTTTAAAGTTCAAGGTAAGGTTGGCCGTTGACAAATTCCCCATCGTGCGATACAGTCTAAAACGGGCACTTGAGCCACCACCGTCACTTGAACCAACCGCCCATAACACAACAATTCTACAATGTCTGACCAAAGTGCAGGCTCATTATGGACTGTTGTTTTGTTAACTACTATTTCCTTTCTTCCACAACCCAAGCATGTTTTGTCTCTGTGTACTGTATGCTGAAATGTAGCCCAGATATGACTATCTTAGTGTCACAGAATTTGTTTGATTGTTTCTAGTCCTCTGATTTGATAGATTTAATAAGTTCAACCTACTATGATAACTACATAAGATTTTTGCCACATATACAAGGACACTATGTTTGCCAGTGCGATGGCGGTGGAGGGATGCATTGACAGGAGGTTATCGCGTTATCAGCAACATAAACAAACCAAATTGAGGTTGTTGTCTTTACACACTATTTGTCATGATCATTAAGATTGTTTCGTCATTTCTGTGGTGATCTACTGTGTTTAGCTTGGCTCAAGTGGTGGTAGAGCACTGATAAGTGCCGAAAACATAGATTTGTTTACAGCGCAGCTAAGCACAACTCGATAGACTTAGAATTTTTATTAGGACATCTTTAAGTATATCTTGAAACTTTGGTCCAGACAGATTTTGAAAATAACTATTTGTTGTGCAATGGGAGGCTTCAGAAGTTTTCTTGGCTCAAGTGCCCATTGTAGACTGTAACTCTCCGTCCGCAGCGAGCGAGCGAGCGACAGGACCGCGAGGTGAAATTTGGGAAGCTCAAAGCATCTACACAAAGCTGTATGTTATCTTCGGACAAAGTTCCTGCCGGCTCAGGGACATTGCCACGTGTGTTCGAGTTGATTCATCAATTAAGGCGAAGTTGGCTTTTAGTTGCGGAGACGGATAATCGGACTCGGACCGATGGGTACTGTACATCCATATGTGGTTGCTTTTGGTTATGTGATGTCAGTCACTACTATCCCTAGATCTACTTACCTGAACCCTCATATTGACCATCACGAAAGTAGATCACTTCTGGAAAGCCATCGTAGTAGACGACAAAAACTGACAGTCAACCCAACAAATATTATTGTGGATGAAGGTTGGCCTCGGAGATAAGGTACCAATACAATCAACATAGACGCGTCAATCACGTGAGGTAAGAGTAAGTTCACAAATTTCGAATTCCAGTGTACTGCAGGCCAACTTAGTTCCGAGATCATACGCTGTAAGTATATATTCCATGGTAAGTAAACCAATTAATCGTACATGTGCTCTTCAATCTCACAACATGGCCTCATTCTATTCCATCGAGGTGCACCGTAAATTTCATAAAATCTTGTCATACGATTAACTATGCTGGCCCTTCCAGTTATATGTGACTACTGACTCGGACCACAGAGAACTTGCTGAAGAAAAACCTTTCCCTGAAGCCCTTCGTCACACGTCCCTCTTAACGAGAGTACTCTGCCTTATAGCGCTTGGACACCCCAATCTCGAAGATCATTGGAAGTCGCTGCAATTAGATGAAGCATTTAATACCATTAGGACCAAATCGTGCTCTATCCTGGCCAACATTATCACCACCGTAAGCTATCTAAATCCCCCACAAGGATAAGCCGATACTGACATATTCCCAACAAGGCGGTCGTCCTCCTCGCCACAAGCAGTGTATTTGTCACCACGGTCTCTCCTGTAACCTATTTTGACTATTCGTCACCTGCTCCCTATTTTCTACTCTTCATGGCACTCATGCTCGCCATGATTGCGATGTTGATATCCGGCCTGAGCATGCTACGCTGGCTTCACACCGACCGGCAGTGGACTCAAGAAGTAAGTATTATTCTCGCCGTACCGCTTGCACTGGCTGACCTAGTATCAGCAACTCGAGCCAGGCGGCTATTTCGTCGTGTCATACCTATTGTCAATAGTCACGCCCATTTTCATCGTCGCCTCGTCCCTGCATTGTTTCATGTTTGGTAAGTTTCTCCATAATTCGGTGCTTTCTGGGCCCTCATATATTTCACCTCAGCGATGTTGCTAGCAGGATTTTGCTCCAAAAGCATAGTCTGCCGCTCTTTCACTGCGCTCTGGCTGGTAATATACCTCACTAACATTGGGATGATATTGATGGAATTTTTGTGGAAGTATGCAAAATTCCTCAAATCACGCTAGTATCTTCCACTTTCAAGCTGTTCCCTTCTAGTCCTGGATCATGATATTGTCTACTGTAATCGACGCTTCGTCCATGCCTCCCCCCATTAAACGCTAGACCGGGGGTTATATAGTTTGTCAATGCGAGATCTACACTCTATAGGATCGCGAAAATCTACATACTTTTAAAACACTAAACCCATTATACAGTGGGGGCCTTCCTGCGCACGTACCTGCACATCTGATATCATAGGAACCCCAAACACACGCCTGTCGCCTTAATCACAGTTTGAAGCCGTTTGCATTGTATTCCCTTCCATATTCCGGGTGTCAAAGTAGAGACCGGTGGAAATAGGGGGCCTGGAGGAACCGTATATAGTACTTGAAGGTGAGAACCGAAGCTGTGCGGATATGACGACGGCGGAAGCTTCGACGCCCTGAAGAGTTGGAGTGCTAAACAAATCTAACTTTCACTCACCGAGTCAAATCACGATGAGCCAGCGTTTCAGCGATACAGCTCACCACTCAGGAACCGCCGGCTGATTTAGAACCAGCTTGAACTGCTTTCCTACAGCTGGCAAGTGCATCGTCATAAGTTCTTTGGTATCTCGTATCTGACCAACAATCTTTTTCTCCGATTAGCTATACCTCCCTCCTCGCAAACGTCCCGTCTTTGTATTGTTAAATACGCGCGCGTACAATTGACCTGCGACTCGTCAGGCTAATAAGTTGGTAAGTGTATTTAAATGACCGATATATTTCCACACATTTCTCATTTGATATACAACGTAGGAGGCTCTGCAGTGCTTAACTGAGTGAGTTGTTTATCATGATGGTGGTCAGCGTCTGTCGCACACCTCACTTTTTTTTGAATTGAGAACCATCTGGAATAGTTCGCTCAGATTTCACAAGGTTGGTCAGTTCCAGCTTCGTCCATGTCGGGCAGTCGGGCACAGAGGTAAGTCAATTCCAGTTGTCAAACAACTCAATTCTGCCCTTCTATCATTAACTTTCTGTCCAGTCTACGCAAACCTATCCCTCCACTCCCTTCAAGAATCTTTGCAGATCGTCATCCAGAAGTATCCACTTCAAAGACCCATGTCATGGCGACATTCACTCATTCCAGCTGGATGAACAACCACACTGCGCTTTTCATCGCTCCTGACACTAAAACCAATCTCTATAACAAAGCAATTTGCGATGGCGTATCATCTTTAATCAGCCTGGGTTTAAGGTAGTCGCCGTGCCCTGGATGTACTGTCTAGTAACCAAACTGGAGAAGGCTGGAAAGGGAGGGAATGCGAAGTCCTATTATATGTCCGATGCGTCGCAATACCTCATCTAAGAATCTAAAAGGAGGGGAGCGAAAATCAAGGTCGCAGACATTGAGGCGAAAGCGAAAGCGTACGGTATTAAGATACAGGAGGCGCAGATGAAGGAGTTAAAGTCTTTGTGTGGAGGGTATATGGAGGGGTGAGTCAGTTCAGCGACAAGCACACAGTTTCCTGTAGTACATGTGTATGGTGGTTCGAGGATATGGGTATGGCGTATTGGCCTAAACTTGTAAGTAGGTAGAGCTCCGAGTCTTTCTAGTCAGTGGGTGAATGCACTAGTTGATTTGCGCAACACGTCGAGACTTCTTATACATCAACAACTATGGGAGGCCGTACATCACAGTCTCGCGGACCTCTCACCACAGAGGCATTGACAGCAACCGTCCTTAGACTGCTATCCCGGCCACCCAAAAGCATCACCCATAGTAAATGCATAGTGTAAAGCCAGCCTCCTTTCTTGAGCACAATGTCCTCCCATACTGACTAAGCAAAGTTCCAGGGCATAATCTCGATTCCACGACAGCCATGAATGTGTCCAAACACATGAAGCACTGGTGGGTGTGTCCTGCAGAATTCCCGCATACGTGCAAGGAGAGCTCTGCAACCAAGTCCAGCGAGATCAAGATGACCGTGAGGAGGACTATGGGTGATGAGAATATCTGTGTTGTTCGGAATGATGGACCAACAGCTGGGAGTGCCAGTGACGCCCGTACATGGGTATTGGAAGGCACCATTGCCGTGCCGGGCCAGGTGAAGCCATTGATTATGACTCAGTGCATCGAATGTTCCTTGCACTGTTGGCATGGCTGTCCGCAAGCGATGTGAAGGACACGATGAGTACAATAGGCCGAGCGACGACGGCTAGCTCAGGAGAGACACATCAGGGTGCCTTCCCTGTCTGGATTCCTTGACCGATGGCTACAAAATGCTGCAGGGGCGCATCTTGAAAACCTGCTGTCTTGTACGAACGAGAGTCGCCAGAGTCGGGGTGTAATAGGATATGTAAATGTGAGACAAATTGTTTTCCTTCCTCTCGTGGGGTCCTGCTGCATGTGGAGGAAGCAGCGCGAACTCAGCGGTGTAGTGGGGAGCTTCAGGCGAAGGCCGGGGAGACAGAGATAGCAGGAGGACGAGGTCAGGAGGGATGCAGAGGAGGAGACAAGGACTCAACCGGCAGGTTTTGGGGGTCCTGGGACTTGGGTCTACGAGCATATACAGCACATACTTGTACGATACGACACACACGACGACGACACCGTCTTCTCCCTCTCTCGAGCGCAGGGCTGGCTTGGACAGCGGTAGGACACCACCGGATAGGCGAACCGGGGCGAACTTTTGACTTCCTAAAGGCTCGGGCCACGGGATCAACCAAAGCTTGCGGAGGACGCTGACAAGCTCGTGTTGATGATCAGAAGGGCCAAATTGATCTGCAAGAGACTGAAACAACTCGGAGACGTCAATTGGCGCAATATCAAGTGCAACATGGACAGGATCTTGAGCGCCTGAAATGATCAAGACATCACAGCTGTGCTGTGACTGCGGGGTTCACTCTGTAAGTAATCACTACTATCATTCCGAACTTCACAGATAACGGAGCATCTAATGGGATAACAATAAAATTAGGCGCAGGTCCAGTATGATCAACATGCATTCGCATGTATATGTAAGGCCTCCGGACCATCTAGAATTAGCTGATAAATAACAAACGCGGCAAAATTTTGAAAAGCAGATTACCTATTCATCTCCATCGCTTGAGTGGCAATTTGTTTAGAAACTAAAACGTTGATCGACACAGGGACCAACTACTACTAGTAACCCACTGTCAGTATACTGCATACTGCACCGATGTGATCGCAGAAAGACGACTCGGACTCACAATGCATAAAAAAAACATCTTCCGTGCCGGTAAGTCATGTGGTTCATTCCAGGATGCTGACCACTGAAACTCACGCATTCCCCCCACCAGCAGTCATCGCACTGATGACGACTTGCGCAGAAGACGGGACAACCGGCCTCGGTACCACTGTCAATAGCAGAGACTGATGATGCCAGAGCAGCAACGACGGCGAGAACAAATGGAGAATAGAAACGCATTCTATGTGAAGATAGGTCTGAGGGGTGAGTAGGAGTACATTTTGTTTTTATGTGTTGAAAAATGTCTTTTATGGTCACCAGTGCCGCATTTGAACAGATAATATATCTGCAATGCCAGCGGATGCCACGCAAGGCTTAGCTCTGTTGGCAATTTGTTGTGGAACGCTCAACTTCACCGATGTGAAAGCAGAAACACGACTCAGTACTCACTATCATGACCTTCCGTGCTGGTCATTTCGTTCCGTTGCGCGGTCAATTGCCACATAGGGGATTAAGATTGATCTTCAGTAGCTTAGTCGGATGCGTTACAATCCAATTGGATCCTGGCGCCAATATTTGCCTCATGCTTGACAGGATCTGGAACGAGCCACGCAGAACACGAAGATGCATCATGGAGCTCGGATCTTGGAAGGGAGAATTGTTGTAAATTGCCGACGTCTGTCCGCTGCATGTCATTACAATTGGCTCAGACTCGAACACGTCATGTCCTCCAAACGCGTGAAGCGCTGGCGGGGTGTCCTACAGAATTCCCACATATGTGCAAGGAGGGCTCTGCAACCAAGTCCAGCAAGATCGGGATGACCGTGAGGAGGACCATGCGTGATGAGAATATCTATGTCATTTGGAATGGCGGACCGACGGCTAGGAGTGCTAGTGACACCTGTACGTAGGTATTGGAAGGCGCTATTGCCATGCCGCGGAGTGAATGGGCTGCCAAAGATTTTGAATTTGCGACCGCGCACTTGGATAGTGTAAGCTTCATCCTCCAGATAGATGATGCCACGCTCTTGCCATGCCCATAAATGACCCTTGTCCATCTGAAGGTGCATATCGTGATTACCAGCTATAATGATTTTGTGCTCATGCGGAATGGAGACTAGCCGGTCGAAGGTAACTTGGAGCTCACGAGGGGTGCCAGTGCCGAAATCACCGCCGTAGATGAAGATATCACCGGGTGGTATCAGGGCAGATACATTAGTGTTGTGCTAGTATCTGAGATACATGTGGTGCAGACGGGAGAAAACGAACGTGACGGTTGTTGGTTGAGACGGTTATATAGCTTCGAGGCTAGATAAAGGCTAGGATCTACTTGAACAGCTCCCATGGACTAGGCGCCTTGCGATTAATGATTGTATCCGAGCTAGACATGCTCGTAGTGTTGTTGGCAAATTACTGCCGTTCTGCCATTCGCCGTGGCAGAACTTGGCAGAAGTACAAAAGGTACCGGAGGATACGTGAGACGAATATATGATTAACTGTATAGTTGTCAATGCAAATCCTTTCTGTATCTACCCAGTAAATAAACACTGGCGCTACGTGTTTATCCATGGCTAAGTCTGGAGGGCGCCCTCTTCTCAAGGTTGTCGAAGACAATTTTGACCGTCTCGAAGATGTCCCCAACGTTGCTCATCCAATAGATCTTATTTCAAATGTAAACACTGTCCGCTTAGTACCGCCTGGCGGCTGATTTGAAACCAGCTTGAACCGTTTCATACAGCTGGCAAGTGCATCGTCCTATTAGAGTTCCGTTTGGTATCTCGTATCTGACCAACAATCTTTTTCTCCGATTAGCTATACTCAAATTTTGCGCATTGTGAGCAGAAAACCTCCCTCCTCGAAAATGTCCCGCCTTCGTACTACCAAATACGCTTCCCGAATCGAGAACCATCCACACGAATAGCTCGCTCAGTTCCAGCTTTATCCATGTCAGACGGGCAGGCGCAGAGGTGAGTTAATTCCAGCTCTCAAACAACTCAATTCCACCCTTCTGTTATTAACTTTCTGTTCAGTCTACGCGAATCTATTCCTCCACTCCCTTCAAGACTCCTTGCAGATCGCACCACAGTCATCCAGAAGTATCCACTTTGAAGACCCATGTCATGGCGACATTCACTCATTCCTCAACCTCTCATCCACCGACTTTTCCCGCTACTTTCTCCTTCACCTAGCGACACACCGTCCGCATCTTTCTATCGCCTTTATCAATTCTTTGCCACAGACTAGACAGTCCAGTTCCGCAATGAGCCCGAATACTTCTGGACGCGGTCTGAGCCCGCGTGGGCACTTTCAGCGCTCCCTGACCCATACCCCAATAATCAACCCCGAGGCAGGCTCTGCTACCGACACGGACGAGGCACTTCAATACGCCATCATGGTTGGACTATGTTAGATCATGGGAGAAAGCATACAACCGCCTTATGGGAGGATTGCCCCGCGATGCACCTCCTGTCGTGGATGACTCTGAAGGGCTACAGGCACGCCCGAAACGTCCCGAGAATGTCCCAGCATGGGCAGAAGCGGTCATTCCGCTTGGTGAGGTGATGGATGTCCCTGACTCGGAATGGAACGTGCCTACGGATGAGAATGCTGATGAGGATTTCCTGCGCCTTGGAGTCCGGGTGGCGACGCCTCACTGGGTTTTTGTTTGATTGACGATTACTGCTTTGGAGGATTTGTGGCGGGTATGTTTATGGCCATCTCTGGCGACACATCCTAATGTCTGTTCTTCGCGATTCAGCATTTCATGACGATATATGTTCTCAAAGCTGAGCCTTCGAAATTATGTTATCGTTTGCATTCATTGGAAAGGTACCGTCGTTTCGATAATTCCAAATAGATACAACTCAAGTTCAATTTTGAAGGAATGTCAGAGGCGACGGCCTGGAAATTTCTTGATGTTAACACCGTTGCATTCTTTTCCATGTTGTGCTATTAATCATTTGGCTCATTCACCAATGTTCAACGCTCGTGCTATCAATGTCATTGAGGGAGATCAATCTACATCCAGCTTGAAATGGGCTTATTCGCAAATTTCACTGGAACACACTTCTGGAACACGCTGGAGAGCACCTACGGCAATGCAAGCGGCGATGGACCTATCGTCAACCACGGCCTTTTTTCGTTCAAAGAATGACGGACTCCGCAGGTATGTGTCCCATTTCCAAGTGAGTTCCTCAATATTCAAGTTGATGTATGCCGCCGTGGTCAATGACAAATTTTCTACAAAGGTACAAATTCCGCAGTCTTTTGCTGTCAGTGCAGGCGCTTGGATCGAGTCCGGTTGTCTCTGTAGTATGGTATGACATGGTTCTTGGCAGTGATCAACTGCAGCCGGTCCGCCCATTTAGACTCAAGATGCTATACTATACCTTCCACTGCAATCGGCACCCCACAGAAGTCGGCACTCTCACAAAATTCGTATTTCTAG